>JAMKCH010077772.1:0-12317 GCA_023653785.1 Ophioderma brevispina | reverse complement strand
TAGGGTGGGGTGTCTGTGGTCAATATTTTAGCCCAAATGTTAACCCTAGACATAATTGCCCACTGTTTCAACATACATGCATAAATGTTCATGGTACTCCTATGAAAATATAATGGTCCTTGGGTAGTGCCCCACAGTTACTCCTCTCACAAGTGACGTCAAAGGTCATCTAGAGGTCATGGTCCAGAAATGGTCAAATTGCTTGGTGTTTTCACATATGTTGATTGATTTTCACAACACTTGGATACATTGGTTCTTGGGTAGTGTCCCACTGACCTTATCTGACTTTTGTCCCTATTCACAAAGCGCGATGGTAGACACCTCATGCTTTCGTTGAACGCTGTATTTTTTATCTCTTATAGAGCGCCAGCTGTGCTGTCTGCTTATATCTATGGAAACTTCAAAATCCTCAAATATGTGAAGAAAAAGGAAACATGCTAAAATGCAAACTTGAAAACTGTGATTCCCCAAATTTCAAGATCAACTTGTTAAATGGGGATGTTCCAATTTAAGTATAGAATGACCTTCACCCCAAACCCCATTTGTAAAGTTTGACGCCAATATTTTAATCCATTTTGAAGTGAGAGCTAAAAACTTGATTTTGTAAGCCCCATGTAGTACTGTGTAAAACTAATATTGGTTGACCAAAATGGGGCACTTTGCACATAACTTCCAAACCAAATATCATTTAGCCCTAACATTTTACAGAGTAAATGAGAAAAATAGTAGCTTGCTTCTAAAATTTTGACCACTTCAATTAAAATCTGGGCTTCTGGGGATGAGGCTATTGGCGTTTGGGCCATGGTCCTTTAATTTATACATGTATTCTTTGTGCCTTGCAGGTTGCGTGTGTTTAATTGGGCTCCACGCAGAGGCATGTGGGAAGAAGCTAAGATGAAGAAATTCTTAACTTGTACACCATCACTGCCTTAGCCTGGAAGAAAGATGGCTCAAGACTTACTGCTGTAAGTTTTAAGGAACATTAGATGTGGACTATCAGTGTAATTAATATTACAAATTAATAAATCAAATGGGTTATGGATCAAACCTTGGACTCTTTAATTGGTAGGATTGGGTAATGGTTAATGCCTTACCTGTTCACAACATGTTCATAGTTTTCTGACTTCCTGGATTCCATTTACATGCCTGCTTAGAGGGAGTTTCCGTAACCTGACTTATCTAACACACATTTTTCTGACACACTTAAGAATTTGGAAACCCTTCACGGAATAAAGCACAGGTTTATTCTGTTAAGGTTCCAAAATTAATGTGTGTGTCAGAAAAAAAAGTGTCAGATTACAGAAAAACTCCCAGGCTCAAAAGGTACAGGTAAACAAAAGAATTCTGTGACAGTAGTAGTAATAGTGGTGTAAATCCAAAGTTTTAAATCAGGGTTTGTCCTTGTTGACAAGCGGGTGGACGGATCCCCCTCACACTCGCAGCACCGCCCTTACTCCCTTCCTCCAACTTCACCGATTCATGCATCCTCCATCTTCAACCAACCCTCCTACTCCACTTGCTTCTTCAAAGTCTTCTTGACATCCTCTCCTCCTCAACCTCCCACCTCAAACTCAAAAGCCCTCTTAAGACATGCTCGTCATCCTTCTCAGCACGTGCCCATACCACGTTACACATTGCCTTTGCCAAATGACCCATCGCTTCTTCCAACACCAAAATCTGCCATCACGTACAGTCTTAATCCTATCTCTCACTTTCACACCACACATCGCTATCATTCATTGCTCTTTTATGGCCTCCGCAGATTCCCCATCTCATTTTCGCCAGACACCATGTCTCCTCCCATACAGCATCACTGACTCACACGGCTCTTATACACCATACCTTTCTCTTCAAAGGAATCTTTTCCCTTGCAACAACGCCCCACATTCCCTAAACTTCACCCCCCATACCTCACTTCGCTGTCACAGCCACACTCACATCCACCTCCCCAATAACCATATCCCCATGTACGTGAACTCCTTCAAATGATTCCACATCATCACACAACTTGTCCTCCTGTCCACCATCCCTCCATCACCCTTCTCGCATCTCCCACACATAAAACTATTGCCAACAATTTGAGTCACTTTCTTAAAAGTTTGTGCATCTCACGTGGATCCATTTCCCACACCACACTGAATTTGCTTTTACCCTCTTCCCAACACATGCCACCACGGGTCTACATTACTACCACCTCCCCTTCCACACCCCAATCACCAAAAATTATCTCCCAAGGTTTACCTTCAAACCCTTATTCTCGAAAGCCCCTTTTTCCATTTCCAACTCTCAAAAGGGTCGATCCCCATTGTTCGCTCATTAAAACCAAGTCAATCAGCATACATACATATCAACCTTTAACAGATGCAGCTTGCTGTTTGTGTTGCATGTTTGCAACAAGGTGGCCAAAACAATAAGTACTAAGGCAGTAATTGAGTTCTAGTGTGTGGTGGCAAACAGGTCATACTGATTTGTTCTCCTGCTCTATGATTAATAGGATACATTCAGTTACATTGCAACTTTGGAAATTTTTGAGTCTCTTTTACTAAGGGGGATGACCAATTTAAGGATATGGAGTTTTCATCTGGGCGTCACTCCAAAACCACATCTGTAAAGTTTCACACCGATATTGCATCCATTGATGAGAGAGCTAAAAAACGTGCTTTTGTAAGCCATATAGAATACTGTGTAGAATTAATACTGGTCGATCCAAAAGGGGCACATTTTCACTCATAACTTCCAAACCAAATATCCTTGGCTCTAATGTTTCCACAGGGTAAATGAGAAAAAATGAGCTTCTTATGATACCCAAAATGTGGGACCACTTCGTAAAATCTGGGAGAGGCTATTAGCGATCGGGCCATGGAAATTTAAGAGAATCATAAAGTGTAAAGGCCAATGTGCATTTGTACTACTGATGCAGTCATTTTTCATCTTAAAATAAACAACTAAAAGACATAAATGTATCCACTCTTACAGGGTACATTATGTGGTGGGTGAGTTGTGTGACTGTGCCTTCGTCGTGCCATTTATAAGAACAGGTTTGAGATGACGTACGTCGGTCTGAGTCAAGTCATTGTCAAGAACCTGTCATCAGGGACAAGAGTGGTGCTTAAGTCACACTATGGAATGAGGTAAATATTTGGTACTAAGAAATAATAAATTGGGTGCCGATAATAATATGTTGATTTGATTGAATTATTCATGGACAGTGGAATAAAGCTTTGGTTTAAAGGGGCATTTCCGATCAACAGCCTCGTCCCATCGACTTACCTAAAAAATGTGAGATTTTTATTATCATATGAACCGTTAGCCTTAGTAATTCACGTGTGCCTAATCTTACGTGCAAATTCGGTAGCATCTGTAAGAAATTCGCAATTTGATTTTCTGTTCCGCTAATGGACCAGAAATTATATTACAGTGGCCTATGGGAGCCGTGGGAAACGAGCAATTGATTATAAAAAAAAAGAAGAAAAGATAGGACACTAACAACATCATTAATTTTGAGAATAGGCTTTCTCAAGGATATCTATGATAAATTGAAATAAAAACCAAGAAGGGCTGAAAATTCACGAAATGCACTTTAACTATGGTGGAATTACAGGGGCAAAATCACTCATTGGAACTCCATTGCTGACAACTTGTTTAAAAAGTTAGGTGGGTTGAATCTTAATTTCAAATGTAACAGACCTGTCTTTAACTCTTAAGGCCCATAAGGGTATCAAAAATGCCAATGCACGGAGTGAGGAAAAATGCACTGAGTCCCAGATGTAGCAAGTGCGTCATTTAATGAAGATACATACATATGGTATGAAATCGCTGGCGGCCAGCGACGCCATCGTAGCGTGGTATCCCCCGGAAGTGGCTGGGGCCCCAAATTTCCCTCTTTTCTCCTTCCCTTTTCCATACTTCACTCTCTCGAGACATAAGCTAGAAATAGTATGGCATTAGGGTGACACAAGTGGTTCAAGAACTGCTTTCGTTTCACAAAAAAATCAAAAATAGGCATTTGCAGAATTAAAATGTGCAGGTTATGGAGGAAAATAAACAACCTTTTCTCTAGGTCTTTTTTGATTGAGGATAAAGGTCTTGTGTTTGAAATACCACAGGAAGAACTTTAGGATTTAATAAATTTGCCCGATTGTTGGACGTGCAACGTGGATGATGGATCGCCTCAAAAGGCGAGTCAAGTGGTACCTGAAGTAGCCTAAAGAATGGGATAGTGAATGAAGAAATTGGTATCATCAGAAAACACAATTCCTCATTCTCATCTTCTCTGCTTAAAACAAGGTCAAAGGGTTACAGTTTGCTTTAGTTGTCCACGCAATTAAGGTCAATCACTGACTCACACGGCTCTTATACACCATACCTTTCTCTTCAAAGGAATCTTTTCCCTTGCAACAACGCCCCACATTCCCTAAACTTCACCCCCCATACCTCACTTCGCTGTCACAGCCACACTCACATCCACCTCCCCAATAACCATATCCCCATGTACGTGAACTCCTTCAAATGATTCCACATCATCACACAACTTGTCCTCCTGTCCACCATCCCTCCATCACCCTTCTCGCATCTCCCACACATAAAACTATTGCCAACAATTTGAGTCACTTTCTTAAAAGTTTGTGCATCTCACGTGGATCCATTTCCCACACCACACTGAATTTGCTTTTACCCTCTTCCCAACACATGCCACCACGGGTCTACATTACTACCACCTCCCCTTCCACACCCCAATCACCAAAAATTATCTCCCAAGGTTTACCTTCAAACCCTTATTCTCGAAAGCCCCTTTTTCCATTTCCAACTCTCAAAAGGGTCGATCCCCATTGTTCGCTCATTAAAACCAAGTCAATCAGCATACATACATATCAACCTTTAACAGATGCAGCTTGCTGTTTGTGTTGCATGTTTGCAACAAGGTGGCCAAAACAATAAGTACTAAGGCAGTAATTGAGTTCTAGTGTGTGGTGGCAAAACAGGTCATACTGATTTGTTCTCCTGCTCTATGATTAATAGGATACATTCAGTTACATTGCAACTTTGGAAATTTTTGAGTCTCTTTTACTAAGGGGGATGACCAATTTAAGGATATGGAGTTTTCATCTGGGCGTCACTCCAAAACCACATCTGTAAAGTTTCACACCGATATTGCATCCATTGATGAGAGAGCTAAAAAACGTGCTTTTGTAAGCCATATAGAATACTGTGTAGAATTAATACTGGTCGATCCAAAAGGGGCACATTTTCACTCATAACTTCCAAACCAAATATCCTTGGCTCTAATGTTTCCACAGGGTAAATGAGAAAAAATGAGCTTCTTATGATACCCAAAATGTGGGACCACTTCGTAAAATCTGGGAGAGGCTATTAGCGATCGGGCCATGGAAATTTAAGAGAATCATAAAGTGTAAAGGCCAATGTGCATTTGTACTACTGATGCAGTCATTTTTCATCTTAAAATAAAACAACTAAAAGACATAAATGTATCCACTCTTACAGGGTACATTATGTGGTGGGTGAGTTGTGTGACTGTGCCTTCGTCGTGCCATTTATAAGAACAGGTTTGAGATGACGTACGTCGGTCTGAGTCAAGTCATTGTCAAAGAACCTGTCATCAGGGACAAGAGTGGTGCTTAAGTCACACTATGGAATGAGGTAAATATTTGGTACTAAGAAATAATAAAATTGGGTGCCGATAATAATATGTTGATTTGATTGAATTATTCATGGACAGTGGAATAAAGCTTTGGTTTAAAGGGGCATTTCCGATCAACAGCCTCGTCCCATCGACTTACCTAAAAAATGTGAGATTTTTATTATCATATGAACCGTTAGCCTTAGTAATTCACGTGTGCCTAATCTTACGTGCAAATTCGGTAGCATCTGTAAGAAATTCGCAATTTGATTTTCTGTTCCGCTAATGGACCAGAAATTATATTACAGTGGCCTATGGGAGCCGTGGGAAACGAGCAATTGATTATAAAAAAAAAGAAGAAAAGATAGGACACTAACAACATCATTAATTTTGAGAATAGGCTTTCTCAAGGATATCTATGATAAATTGAAATAAAAACCAAGAAGGGCTGAAAATTCACGAAATGCACTTTAACTATGGTGGAATTACAGGGGCAAAATCACTCATTGGAACTCCATTGCTGACAACTTGTTTAAAAAGTTAGGTGGGTTGAATCTTAATTTCAAAATGTAACAGACCTGTCTTTAACTCTTAAGGCCCATAAGGGTATCAAAAATGCCAATGCACGGAGTGAGGAAAAATGCACTGAGTCCCAGATGTAGCAAGTGCGTCATTTAATGAAGATACATACATATGGTATGAAATCGCTGGCGGCCAGCGACGCCATCGTAGCGTGGTATCCCCCGGAAGTGGCTGGGGCCCCAAATTTCCCTCTTTTCTCCTTCCCTTTTCCATACTTCACTCTCTCGAGACATAAGCTAGAAATAGTATGGCATTAGGGTGACACAAGTGGTTCAAGAACTGCTTTCGTTTCACAAAAAAATCAAAAATAGGCATTTGCAGAATTAAAATGTGCAGGTTATGGAGGAAAATAAACAACCTTTTCTCTAGGTCTTTTTTGATTGAGGATAAAGGTCTTGTGTTTGAAATACCACAGGAAGAACTTTAGGATTTAATAAATTTGCCCGATTGTTGGACGTGCAACGTGGATGATGGATCGCCTCAAAAGGCGAGTCAAGTGGTACCTGAAGTAGCCTAAAGAATGGGATAGTGAATGAAGAAATTGGTATCATCAGAAAACACAATTCCTCATTCTCATCTTCTCTGCTTAAAACAAGGTCAAAGGGTTACAGTTTGCTTTAGTTGTCCACGCAATTAAGGTCAATCACTTTAACTCAATAGTGTAAACTGCATTGCCCCTCATGGGCTGTAATCCCTGTTATGAATCCATCATTGTTATTACAACCATCTGCCATGTTTGCATAACACATTTTAAGTCAAGTTAACTTTTTGTGGGCAGTGGATATGCCTTGTAATGTGTCTGAATGAGGACCATTGATATTAGTGAATTCATCTCTCAATTCCCGTTACAATAATTTAACCCTGGCCTCTATGTATTCAGAGGGCAGGAAGGCAAACTCCCCCTTCTCCTGCCCCCCTCCACGCCGCTCCACCACCACCAATCCAATACCATACCCCCCTCCACTCACCCCCCCCCATCCTCCCCTCCCTTCTTTTCTCCCTCCATAGTTGTTCCTCCTTTTTTTTCACAAACAATGTATCACCCCCCCCTCTTTCTCAGTCCGCCCTTCTCCTCATAGTCCCCTACCCCCCCCCCAATACTCTCCTTTACCCCTTACTCCCCACACCGCCTGACGCGACCCAACGTCCTCCGTCCTACCCCCCTCCCCTGTTTTTCTGATGCCGTTCACTATGTTTACAGTACTGCCCCCATCACCCCCCCCGCTTCCCCAGGTTCTTAACAGCTTATACGTTAATCCTTACCTCCCTACCCCCCCCCATCACACCTTACTCACCCGTATCCTTTCATCTCCAATCCCCCCCCAACCCATTCTCGTTTCATCTTCCCCCTCTCATTTAACCCATCAAACCACACTGTCTCCACGATCCACCACCATTGTCCCTTCAAGTCCATATCATTTTCTCACCCAACCTCACACACGCCCTCCGTAGCACTCTTCACTCCTCTCCCCCCCCCTCCTCCTACATCCCACCTCCCACGCCCCTAGGCTCACCACCTCTAACTTCCGCCCCTTACTCCCCCTGACCTTACTTTCCACGACTTCCACTTTCCCCCTCACCTCCCCTTTTTCTTCCCTAGCTCTCGAACTGTCCCCTTTCCATCTTCCCCTTCTTCCTCACTCCCCTCACCCCTGTTGTATATTGGGTCAGACGTTACATAGTTGCCCACACAACAGACACTTTGCTGCGGGAGATCTGACCACAAATAAGCTGATGAAGTGCAGTGGCCAGGAACATGGAGGCAATGAGAAGTTCTTCTTTGAGAATGACCAGTAAAGTAGTTAAATGTAAAGTTAATAATAATAAATAAATTATTATTTTATTATTATTGTAGGCATAAGCTGAAAAGATGTATTGGAAATGGCAAACTAGATTCCAAATACTGTTACCGTACCTTTGGAATTAGCCTCCAGTTGCCTGATGTAAGAATCCACCACATGGGTACAATATTCAAATTCCACAAAAAAATTTAGTTATGTATCACCTACTCTTTATTCCCAATAGTTAGAAATACCTACATAGCAATGCAAATATGCCTATTACAAAAAAATTCAACAACCTGAACACTGGCATAAGTCTAAAGATGTGCTACAAATATTTGAAAATTATTAAAAGTGTAAAAAATGAATGGCAGTTATTTGAATTGTTTAGAACCCCAAGATATTCAAGAAAAGTTTTTGGGAAAAATCTTGCTTCTTTTGGCAGCAAAGAAACTAATAAAAACTCTTTACCTCAGTGTTGCCAGAGGAGTGAATTACCATCACCCACCTGTCCTCCGTTAAATGTCATGATAAATGCCAGTTATGGTTTTGAATCTCTGGGTTTGTCAGTGATAATTCGTATATTTAACTTCTTAAATCTTATTTGGACTTTTTGCCAATTAGGTGGGTATGATCTCAATGCTGGTGAACTATCTCTTGTTGGCATATGCAAACAATGAAATACTTGGATGTGTGAGAACCGAATTCACCAACCCCCATCTTATCAGGTAAATATTTTTCCTGCAAACTCCTTTTACACTGGACAAGAACCTATAGGTATACAGTTATGAAGACCATGTGGCTTGTCAATTGCATGGGAATGTGGGTATTCATCACAACCAACAATTTAAGGAGCAGAAGCCTTGATGTGGTATGTACCCCCCGGTAACTTTGAGCCAAAGGAATCTGGTGCGATAATATGGCATCATCTAGTTAATTACACAATGATCGTTTATTAAAAATCTTTAAATTGCTTTACTGTAGCAAAGGATGATCGGCAGTACTCATACTATATTTTTAATGTGGGCGATTGTGTGATTGTCGACCTTTAGGAAACTATTCGAGTATGACAGAGAAAATTTAATCTTACGGGGCTCACCCAAACCAGAGCACCAGTCATGACCATATAACCAAACTCATCTTGAATAATATAATATGAAGTTTCTGTTTTGCACCCCCCCCCAACTTCTCCGTGTGGAAGGTAAGCCATTCATTATCCAGCAGGAACCTGTGGTGGCAGGTCCTACAGTAGAGGGGACATAGTTGTGATGATGATTGATAATAAAGTTGTTGCAATCCGACACAATTTTATGGGCAGGAGTGTTTGATGCTGGTTCAAGTAATATATTATCTTAATGACAGTGGAATAAAAGCTTTGGTTTTTAAAGGGGCATTTCCTGCTCACAGCCTGACGGTCCCTCGACTTACCACAAAATGTTGAGATTTTTTTTTATCATTCTGGAAATCGTTAGCCTTAGTAATTCCGTGTGCCTAATCTTACGTGCAAATTCGGTTCGCATCTGTAAGAAATTCGCAATTTCGTACTTTCTGTCCGTAAATGGACAGGGGAAAATTAAAACACAGCATAGGGGACCGTGGGAAAGAGCAATTGCTTTATAACACAACACGCACAAGATCGGAAAAAATATCAACTCAATTTGAAGAATAGTCTTTTTCAAGGATATCTAGTGATCAATGAATAAAACAGAAGTGCTGAAATCACGAAATGCACCTTTAAATAATGGTGGAATTACAGGGGCAAAATCACTCCATTTGGAACCTCCATTGCTGACAACGTGTTAAACAGTTAGAGTGTGTTTAAATCTTTAATTTCAAATGTAAAACAGACCTGTCTTTAACTTTTAGCCATAAGGGTATCAAAAATGCCAATGCACGGATGTGAGAAAAATGCACTGAGTCCAAAGATGTTGTAGCAATTGCGTCATTTAATGAAGAACATAAATATGGGTATGAAACGCTGGCTGGGCCAGCGCGCCATCGTAGGTGGTTTATCCCGGAGTGGGCTTTGGGGCCCAAATTTCCTTCTTTTTCCTTCCCTTTTCCCATTATTCTCTCACTCTCTCGAGACATAATAAGCTAGAAAATAGATAATGACATCCTACCCAGCCCCCCCGAGGCGACACAAGTGGTTCCACGAAACTGC
The DNA here is from genome assembly GCA_023653785.1 of Ophioderma brevispina. Classification (NCBI taxonomy): domain Eukaryota; kingdom Metazoa; phylum Echinodermata; class Ophiuroidea; order Amphilepidida; family Ophiodermatidae; genus Ophioderma; species Ophioderma brevispina. The sequence goes on along the minus strand of JAMKCH010077772.1, from coordinate 2,152 downwards.
TTGGTTTCACAAAAAATCCAAAAAACTAGCAAGAGCATCCGAATAAAATGTGCAAGGTTTATGGAGGAAAAAAATAACCAACCTTTTCGTATTCTAGGTCTTTTTTGATTGATGGATACAGGTCTTCGTGTTTGAAATACACAGGAAAGAACTTTAGATTTAATAAATTTGCCCGATGGGTGGAAGTGCCAAACGGGATGATGGATCGCCTCGAAAGGCGATGGTCACAGTGGTACCTGAAGTAGCCTAAAGAAGGGGCTAGTGAATGAAAGTAATTGGTAATCATCAGATAACACAATTCCTTCATTCTCATATATATGGTTATGAAGAAAAGTTAAAAATGGGTTACAGTTTGCTTTATGGCTCCCGCATCAATTAAGGTAAATCACTTGAAACTCAATGATGGTGATGTAAACTGCATTGCCCCTCATGGGCTGTAATCCCTGTTATGAAGTTCCATCATTGTATTACACCCATCTGCCATGTTTCCTAACAATTTTAAAGTCAATGTTAATTGTTGTGGGCAAGTGTATGCCTTGTATAATGTGTATGGAATTGAGGACCATGACTATTAGTGAAGTCATTCCTCAATCCGTCCAATAAATTTAAACCCTGGCTCGCATTGTATTCATGATTGAGTGTTCGTATCTTGGGTCATGATCGTTACATAGTTGCCCACACAACAGACACTTTGCTGGGAGATCGACCACAAATAAGCTGAGTGTGGTGACGTGCCGTGGCAGAACAATGGAGGCAATGAGAAGTCTTCTTTGGAGAATGACCACGTAAGTAGTTTAAAGTAAAGTTACTAATACTAATAAATTATTATTATTATTATTATGTAGGCATTAAGCTGAAAAGAGTTATGGAAATGGCAAAACTAGATTTCCAAATTCTTTACTCCGTACCTGTGGGAATAGAGCTCCAGTTTATGATTTAAGGAATCCACCCCATGGGTACAAGAGCACATTCCACAAAAAAATTTAGATTTATCAACCTACTATCTATTCCCGAATTTATTAGAAATACTAACATGCAATGCAATATGAGATGTACAAAAAAGTCACAAAACATGAAGACTTGGCCTAGTCTAAGATGTCTACAAATATTGAAAATATTAAAAAGTGTAAAAAGAATGGCATTTATTTTTTGAATTGTTCGAACCCCAAGAATATTCAAGAAAATGATTTTGAAAAATCTCTGCTTCTATTGTGGGAGAGAAAGAACCTAATAAAAACTCGTACCCTCAGTGTGTGCCGAGGAGTTGAGTACCATACACCACCGGTCCTCCGTTAAGTCATGATAAATGCCAGTTATTGGTTTGAATATCGGGGGTTGAATTGAAGTAATAGTAATATATATTTAAAAACTTCTTAAATCTTATTTGACTTTTTTTTCCATAGGTGGTATGATCTTCAATGCTGGTGAACGATTCTTGAATATGGCAACAATGAAATACTTGGATGTGTGAGAAAACCGAATTCACCAACCCCCATCTTATCAGGTAAATATTTCCTGAAAACAATTCATTACAATGTACAAGACCCTAGAGGTATACAGGTATGAAGACCATGTGATTGTCAAAGCATGGGAATGTTGGTAATTCATCAAAAACCAACAATTTAAGGAGCAGAAGCTTGATGTGCGTATTTTATGTGTTAACTTTTGTAGCCAAAGGGAGCCTGGTGATAGCGTAATATTGATCATCTAGTAATGACCACAAGGATGCTCTTTTTATTTAAAATATCTTTAAATGCTTTACTGTAGCCAAGAATGATAGGCAGTACTCATACTAATTTTTAATGCTGGGCGATTTGTGATTTTCGGACTTATAAGGAACTATTTCGAGTATGAAGAGAAAATTTAATCTTACGGGGCTCAACTAGGGACCACGGCATGCCATATAAACCAAACTTCATCTCTGAATATATAATTACCCTATGAAGTTTCTGTTTCTGAACCCCAATTCTCCTGTGGAAGGGTAAGCCATTCATATCCAGCTTGGAACCTGTTGTGGATCGTCCTACAGTAGAGGGAACATAGTTGTTGATGATGATTGTATAATGAAGTATGCAATTTCCTGACACCAATTTTTATGGGCGGAGCAGTATTTGATGCTGGCTTCAGTAATATATTATCTTAATGAAATTGT
>JAMKCH010077770.1:0-10977 GCA_023653785.1 Ophioderma brevispina | reverse complement strand
TTAAACATTGTACTAACTTCAAAAAGACTAACTCCTATTAGGTTTCACTTTTAGTCTTAAAAGATTTAATCTTAACTTATATGAAACAGGGCCGGAAGTGGTTTCTACAAAATCTATATATATATCTGAATATCTATAAACCTGACCTTTGTCATCACTAAACTGTACAATAACCGAATGATATTAATGTAATATCTATAATCATTTATAGACTCTCTTGAAACGTATCAATGTCTTATTATGTTACACTTATTTGAGATTTGAAATTTTATGAAGTAAATGTTGATTTTGGTTCAATTTTACGGCCAAACTTGCAATTTTTTAGGTATTTGAATATTTCTTTCATTACCAGTCGTTTTGCAATACATTATTATTTTTCATATACTACACATCTTTAAAAAATTGATACAGATATTTATTCAAATGTCAACTATAAAACAAATCAAACAGTAAAAGAAACATAAAGTCCTTAAGCACGGAATTGCAACGTTTTGGTTTATTTTCAATGTTACTCCAAAATCGGGTTGTGCGGAAGGAAGGTTTGAGAACATAATCACCAGAAATGGACCATAATGACATCTGAAAGGAACTACGCCACTAAGCGAAGACCTAACGTGAGACGTCGAATAAGCGAAGGCCTGCAACAAAGTCGTATTACACCCTAATCAGGCCTATTTAGCATAACTCTGTTACCGTGTGTCCCAAAAAAAACGCAACACTTGGTGGCAGGCGCCATAAGTTTGGAAAACAAAAGCGGTGACCTTTCCTTTGTTGTCAGGTAAGAAGGGCTATTAGCTAATATCCCCTCCCTGAAATTCATAAGGTAGAGTCGATATTTTTTACGGATATACCCCAAAATCAAGTACCTGCAGGACCCCCATTTACAAAATTGAAGGCGCTATTCACTACAAATACGACACTGACGTTTTTGCGCCCAGAACCACCATATGAAACCTCGTCTAGTCCAACCACCATTTCTCTTTTTAAAAACATCTACTGCAACATATAATTAACATTATGATGTTTCCATTGGTATTAACAGATACACATGCCATTTTAACACACTTAAAAGATCGAAGTAAAAATGTATGATCAACAAGCTCTTCGTATTTGTCCACATATCATGATAAACAGCAGTGGATAGAGAGCTAATCATTCATCATTTGTGACGGCACACATTTATCTTATCCCAAAATATAATGACCGAGTGAATAGTACTGATATTATTTTTGAGATTTTGTGTTGAAAAACATCGGTTTTATACTTTCATGACTAGTTGAGATGTAACGTTATTTTCAGTACAAGCACGTTGCAGCCCAAGCATTTCATCATTTGTGTAATAATGGAGTTCTGTCTATGACATGTAAGTCATAGGTTTATAACGCCTTGCAACGTATTTTATCACCATAAATTAATATTTTAAAAAATCAGTTCAAGTATAAGTTACTAATTATGTAAATTCAGTCATTTTACAAACCGCAGTAGAAAGTTTTTTTCTGCAACCTTTGGGCGAGTAAATGTTTAGGGTAGCAATCAATATGGTATATGCCAAATATTCTCTTTTCAATTGCCAGGCTTGTGGTTACCAGCTCCTCATTTGTGTAAACTGGGTTCTGGGCGGATTACTTGAATTGTTATGGGTCATATCTTAAAAACTATTGACTCATCGTAGACCTTTTTGGGGATATTAGCTAACAGTCCCTTCTTACTTATACAACAAGAATAAAGTATCACGTGCCTTTTTGTTCAAAACTTATGGTCTGCACCAAGTGTTGCGGTTTTTTTTGGGACAACACGGATACTTATCAGGCTGCAGAAATGTTTGTCCAGATTTTGTAATGGGGAAGTACAGACATCCTGATATTAAATAACTTTTATTATTAGAAGGGGTAGGCCTGAAATGCCATTATTCTAGCAGAATCTAATGACGATGCGAACCTCAATTCAATGCACGCAAAGTAAGTAAAGAGGGGGGTGTGGGGAGGATAGCTATGTGATCGAATCAACCAGTACAAGTTAAGCATGTAAGACGGCCGAAGTCAGAAAGACGAAAGGGTACACGTGAGAAATTTACACAATGTGTATATGTGTGGGGCAAATCAGTCTTTATTAAAACTATACAGCGATAATCATTCATCTTCCGGGGAGCCAGAGGCACCCTTCTAAATCTGAAATATAATATAATTAATAAGAATTGAGCAGTGGCAGAGGGAGAGAAGCGAGTGAGAAGCCGCTATGAAACTCTGAAATAAGCGCCGTTTCCCCTTGTATCATCACTCGTCTTTCATGTTTGCTAAAAAACCTTCAAAATACCTGGAAACATACAAACAAATGACTTTCCTATGCTATTTAAATTTGGAAGATTCTTCCTCGAACTTTCTATATAGGTTCTTTATCGAACCTTAGTAGTGCTATAGGTGAAAAAACAGGACAAAAAAGGTTCTATGTTGAACCTTTAAAAGTGAAGGATAAAAAAAATAAAAAAAATATTTTTCACATAATTTATAAAGGCTTTTTTTTTGTGTGTAGTGTGTTGTGGCTGCTTTATTTTATAACAATTTTCGTGGACATATTCGTGTGTCGGTCGATTTTCATGAAAACGTGTATCTCCATATATTTTGTGTCTTTGTTAATAAAACTTTTAAACAATGCTTTATTTGGAACAAAACGGTAATATTTTGATAGGAGCCGTTGAGCTGCCTTTGGGCATATATAGTTTACCATACTTTCCATTATCTTTTTTATGATATATTTTTCGTCCTTCAAAACATCGAAAAATAGGAGAAACTCGAGTCCAAACCAACACAAAAAAAAAAAACATTTATTTTAAAAAATTGAAAAAAATACTTTAGCACTTGAATTCCTTCCGAATATCAATGTTTCTTTTTGCCAAACATGTCAGCAAATTACTGTAAAGATGTCCTTTTATTCTCAATTTACTTTTATGTTTTCGAAATACAAATACTGTCCGTGAAACCTTTGTTTATTACGTTAGCCTTCATAAGCAGTTGTGCTAGTTGGTAAACCTCTAAGATTTCATTGTGCTCTTATTTCATGTAAACCAATGCGGCCAGTTTGGAAATAAGTGTTTTCTTCTTCAGCTCACAATGACTATTAAAAGTCCCTAAGAAATGTTGAACATTTTTACAATGCGACCTTTTAAGGAAGTGTACTACGTTCCACATTTCTCATCAACCAACAAGCTATTTAAATATTGATCAAGGGTGGAATACACTCACGTTCGACCACAACAATTATATAAACTTTCATCAATACATCCCCCCCTTTAGTCAATGGGAGATGTGAAAAATGGTCAAAAATGTTTTTACTACGTTATTGTCCATCGTTTATTACGTTGAATGCGTTTTTTGTTTACATCACTATAATTTAGCTATGGAATGATAGGTTTCAATTAACTATATCTTTAGAATAAATTAGTAAAATGTATCTTTAATATGTGTTTATTATGAAGGTCCAATTTTCATGCAGATTCCATACTACGATAACGTAATAAACTAAACACAATTGGAGCACATATCTGAGTTTCAATTTAGCGACTTTCAAAACTTTAACTTCGTACAAATCAAAATTGTTTCCCAGCACCCTCTCTATAATGTTCAGTTTGGCATATTTTGTTGCTTTAAATTTTGATACTTAACAAACCCTATCTTGTTCTGTCCACAAATATTTGTGTGGCATACTGTGCAGACCGTTAGCAAATGTGTTGACAATATTATTTTTTTTCCCGTAAAGTTATTGAATATTTAATGTTTAAAACATAAAACATATCAATTTTGAGACAATTTTTTTTTGGGTGAGTCTTACCTCCAAAATGCCACCGTTTTCATGAAAATCGACAACATAAATGATTTTTGAAAGTTGTTTATAATTTGTTAGACCCTCATAGGGTACGTTAATTTTATCTCTTTACCAATGATCGAGAAATTACAATCGAACAAAAAAAGTTAACAAAGAGAAGTAGTTTACCAGTTTTGACTGAGGTTATATTTTAGGTACTTTTTATTATACCAAATTGATACTGTCAGTGAAATACATATCAATTCAATGCTTAAGTACGGTACCGTTTCATAATCACAACACAAAATCAGTTTCGCCATAAGTGTCATTTACGGTCGTTTTTGCATTCACATGACGGTTTGTCCAATAAAAAAATCAATGCCTATCTTACCAGAATAAACCTTTGAACGTTCTCCGTATGGAGATTGTCTTAAAAAATCGAGTAAACTTTAGAGAAATAAGTACCGGCACAAAAATCAGTCCATGTCCTTTTAAAAAATTGAGATTTTAAGGGTAATATTGACTCTTTAAACATATGATTCAATATTAGGTCTATAAATATTTTATATACGCCAAATATTGACGCTTTTATTATGACATCGACTGATTCTTTAAAAACAAACTGCATAAGCTTTACTACAGTGATTTGCCAAAGTAAATTATTTTTCATTTATAATTGTATAAACTTAATCGCTACAGAAAAATGAATCGCCTGTTATAGAAAAATCTCGTGATTTGAATTGTTCGTCTGTGGTATAAAAAAAGCTTTAAATGCATGCAAGAGTTTTCCGTGTTATCCCAATTAGCAACAGCAATCGCCGTATCATTGTCCTCCTTGTGTGACCCATGAATGTGCCAGAACCACCAGACAGAGTAATTTCCGGGCGTAATTCATTATACCGGTTGATGATCGTACCCAACTTCAATTATATGCAATAGTTAGCAGCAACATCTCCTTCTCCATGGTTTAGTATTCTACTTTAATTTATTTCCCGGGTTGTTTCCAATAGACACAATGGTTCCCGCTGCACTTCTTAAGACGGACACGCATATCTTAAGTCTTTGGGGACATTGCAATATGCACAAACACATATGCCTATAGGCCGAAACACATAGCAAACCGATAATCAAATAGTAATAAATGATTCCGACATGAAATTCGCTGTAGCCTAGGCATATAGGGTTTTTACCAGGGGAGTAGGGACGCGTTTAAGTTTGTAGTACATTGGGCAGTGTTGTATACATGGGGCAAGTTGGTATTACCTGGGGCGAGTTTTGCATCCGTGGGGCGAATTGTGTATTACCTGGGGCCAGTTTGTATACGTGGGGCGATTTTGGTATTTTGGGGCGAGTTTGTACTTGGGGGGCGAGTTTTGTACTTGGGGCCAGTTGACTGTTTCCGAACCAAAATCTGTAATCTTGATTAACATTATCTCTATCAATTACCACATAGTGTCAACGACCTACGGCTGATTCAAAAAGAAGTTTCTCTCATTTTTGTTGTGGTTTTGTAAAAAATCTAAAAGAAACTCCCTGTAAAGTCATATATCATTGCAAGAGCATTTTCTGAAGTTCTAAATAAAAAGGAATTTTTGAATTTGCAGATGCCAAACCCAGTTTATGCTCATTTGAATAAAATAAACCTTTTTCCTGCGCTGCACACATCTGGGTAACTTGCATCAGTTTCTATTTAGAGACAATCAAAAAGCGTGAACCAGACAGAAATCATTGGTTCGCACTTTTTCATTGTCAAATGAAAGTTTGGCTTTTTATATTCCAAGAACCATAAATCAAATGATAATTCAGTTCATCTTTCCTATTCATCAAGCTGTAATACCATTTTTCACACATTCATCGCGAAACCCCTCTGTTTCTATTTATTTTTAATCTTCTTTTGCCTGGGGAAACCCATCATTGTAATCACTGTTTTTTCAGGGGTGCCCAGGGGTCCACAATACAACACCACAAAATTGAATACAATACAATAAGTTATAACCAAAAATACAGAAATTACTAAAAAGTATTGAAAATACAATAATAATGACCTAATTTTTACATAGTAAAATTTAAACAGTCCACTGCAATGTAAACATTTGTATTTCACAGCAGTAAAATTATTACTGTTCACGAATTGCAAAACATTGCCATGATTGTTGTCTCTAATAGAAGTCTAACCCCACCTCTATACCTCTCGCCATGATCAATATTCGATATAATTTAAAATTGTCAGCATTTAGGAATTTTTTGCTCTTGATTTGGTTGATTTTTTGAGTATAAAAGAAAAAAAACTCATTTTGGCTTGAAAGTTGCAAACCATGGAGACTTTCCTTGTTCAACGCATTAGTGACTTGGTGTAAATATCAACTGATAGCAAGTTTCCCCCCATGTGTAACAGTCCAGGACAATGGGTGGTTTTTATAAATTCAAATTAGTATCTTGGGATTTTACTTGTATTTGGCATGTAACAAATTCAAAATTTCCTTTTTATTATAGACCTTCAGAATTGCTCTTTGCGATGATATATTTACTTTACAGTGATTCCTTTTAGATTTTTTACTAACCAGCGACAAAAATGAGTAAACTTCTTTGAATCAGCCTGTTTTTAATAATGAAAACCAGTTTATTTTGGGAACAAGGACATGTATGTGGTCGATTTTCAGGTAAAACGAGCTTTGGAAGGTAAGACACACCAAAAAAAATTGTCTCAAAATTGTATGTTTTTAAACATTTAAGTATCAATACCTATTACAAATAAAAATAATTTGCCAACAACACATGTTTTCCTGCACAGTATGCACACAAACATTTTGTACCGCAAAAGAATGGGTTTTTTACGTATCCAACTTTTAAAATCAACCAAATTGCCCAACTGATGACATTATCATAGAGGTTGCTGGGACAATTTTTATTTTGTACGAAGTTAAAGTATGAGTAGCTATTGAACCTCAGAAATATGCTCCATTTGTTTAGTTTTATTAGTTATCTTGAAGTATTGAATTCTGCCTGAAAATTAGACTTTTGTATAAACACATGTTAGAGACATTTACTAATTTATTTCCTAAAGATACTTTAATTGACACCATATCATTCTATGGTCAAATTAGAGTTGATGATGTAAACTAAAATACATTCAACGTAATAAACAATAGCGTATACACAATACCTAATAAAACATTTTTACCATTTTTCACAACTCCTATGACTAAGATGTATCTGATTGAAAGTTTATATAATTTTTTGTGGTCGGAAAATAAGTATCTATGGGCCACTCTTGATCACTATTTAAATAGCTTGTGTTGGTTTGCTGATAAATGTGGATACGTGCAATACACTTCCTTTAAAAAAGTGGCATTTTTTAAAAAAATTCAACATTTTCTGATACTTTTAATAGTCATCGTGAAGCTGAAGAAAACGCAATTCCCACCTAACGGCACGAGAGGCACAGAAGGTGGAAAGAGACTCGATTATTCTCATTAGAGTAACTCTACTTTGAAATTCTGCTCGTCTAGGCAAAGAGGGCTCTGCGTCCTGCAAACAACACAACACAAAACTCTTTTGGTCTCTTCCAAATCATTTTTACCTTGAATAAGATGCACAATCAATTCTTAGTAGAAGTTTTAAACCAAACTTAGCACCTGCTTGTGAAGGATATCTGTAATATACGAGTTTTCATTGACATAATGTTTGTATTTTTCAAAATATAAAATACTTGAGCATACAAGGAAAACATCATTACACAATGTCACACCCGTTGGGCACAAGAAACATTGATATTTGGAAAGATTCAAGCTGCTAAGTATTTTTTTCAATTTTTTAAATAATTTTGATCTTGTGTTTCGGATCACATCAATTTCTCCTATTTTTCGATGGTTTAGGCAAATATCTCATAGAAAGAAAGGAAAGCATGGCAAACTATATATGCCCAAATGTAGCTCAACGGCTCCTATCAAATTTTACCGTTTTGTTCCAATAAGCATGTTGCAAAAGACTTAACCAAAGACACAAAATTTCCTGGAAATTGCACAACCGTTTTCATGAAAACGACCGTATTTTGTTACTCAACCTGAATCGTGTACTTGATAACAACTAGAATCTTTTCAACTGATATAACATTGCTTCCACATAAACCAGGGTCAATATTATTGAATACATTTAGCTCATGGTTCGTTTAAAAATGACATGAGATTATTTTAAAGGATGAAATTTCTCTCAAATTGCACTTGATTGGTTGTAGACGAACATTTCAAAGGTTTATTGAAAAAAATAAACCTATAATTATATTTTGCAAACATTGTTTTGAACTTGCGCTACGTAATCGTCCCTATAGGAAACCAAGATTTGATTTCCTTTTTGCACGACAGAAAATATAAATCATCATCTATTACATAAAGAGGCGTATTCAGCTTCTTCACTTCAGGTGTATTTAATACATTGGTAAACTTCCTCACCTAATGTAAAAATAAATGGTTCAAAAAAAAATTGAGGGTGCTTTCTCTCTGGAAATGCCTCATGTTCCTTTAGTCTAGTGTATTCATTGGTTACTGTATATTGAGAAACACTTGGTCACAATATTAAGTAAAGAAATTGACGGTGGACATTTATTAATTAATTTCCAGAAAACGTGGCCAGCGTTTACATGTTTTACTTTCAAAGTGGAGAAAGAAAAACATGCCAATCGCATACTAGAACATTATGAACAATTTAACAGACATCCACAACATTGCCCCTGTAACCACCTGGAAAAAATTCTTGGACATCCACGCCCTTATTATTTATGTTCAGGAATTTTTTTTCCAGGAATTTACGCTTGGGCATGTTGTGGATTTTCATGTTAAATCATTCTAATGTTCTAGTATGCTATGCATGTTTCTTTCTCCCCCTTTGATATCTAATGTTTAGAAAATGTTTAAAGGTGTCAACGAGAGATTTTGAGGGCACCCAAATATTGTGTCATAAAAGTAATTTTCATATAGTTTAGACACTCAATAGATTTCTCCCTACATTTGGCTACAGAGATGTCTTAAAAAGAGACAAAAAGGTGATATTACCACCTGTCAACATTTGCTATATTCAATATAAAACCAGGCTGAATTCATATTTGCTCCTATACAACTTAGAAATTTTCACAATTTTTGTACCAACAAAGAGTAGTGGGTCTTCTGAATAATGAGTCAATTTATAGGAAATCCATCCCATATCAGAATTTGACTAGCGGACCTTCGGAGTAACAGGTTTTATGAATAGTGTTCTGAGGAGTGGGGTGTATGATAAAGGGTAACCCCACAATCGCATCACTCGGGTTAGACATATATATTAGGCCTAGGAGTTAATTTTTTGGGGGTGGTATTATCCTCACCCAATATTTTGATGAGGGGTATGAGTCAAATACGATCATCCCCCCCACCCCATTGATGCCCGTTCATGTGTTTTGACCAAAAATAACCTTATATGTTACCTAATAGTTTTAAACAAGTGTTCGGTAGACGTAAAATAGCCAGGGAGGGTTTCGGTTAGCCGTACGCACCTCCTTAGGACCCACCTCGTACTCAATACCACACCAATCTTCCGACAAGAGGTTGCGGAAAGCCAGGGGAACGAGGTTGTGTTTTGGTCTGAGCAATTCGACTTCAAAAGTTATGCCAGTTTCCCTCTTACGAACAAAAACATGTGCATTCTTTATGAATGCTACCCACCTACACCAGATTCACTGAAATTGTTGAAAAATTTTAGTACTTTTCGTTTCAACACGAATTTGACGGCACTGTGGTGTTTTAGAGAACAAAAGTATTGCTTTGAAGTATGTGGTATCGCTGTGAAACCACGCCTGTGCGGTGTTGTTTACAAATAAAACTGGCATAACATTCTCGTGAAACTGAATATCCCCTACACATTCTTTCCCCATTGTATCAGGACCAATAAACCAGCAAATCAATGGAGGTTTAAAGATTCAATAATTGGCCCAGCGAGAAACACGTCAGATTCCTTCTTTTTCATATGAGAGTGCAGGGCCATGTTATATTGCATGCCTTTTCGATGTTCACCCTCCCCGATTTCGACTTTTTTCATGCGTAAGGACAAAATAATCCTTGCCACAACTAAATAAAATCTGAGATTTATATAGTGTGTGTTCAATTGACTTGACCATATTTTTCATCATCTATGCGAACAGACCAGACAAGAAAGACGACGAAATAGTCATTTGAAAGACAATTTGTAGGTAAGCTGAACCTAACACATTTGGCAGACAAAATCTGTAATATTGATTAACTTCATTCTATTCAATTTACCACATAAGTGTCAACGACCCCCTACAGGCCCCCCCCGACCCCTTCAATAGACGTTTATCATTTTTGTTTGTGGTTTGTAAAAAATCTAAAATTTTATTATTTTAATGATTAAAATGAGAAGAAACAGAAAGAGCAATTTTGCAGTTCAAGATAAAAAAGGATTTTTAATTTGCAGCTTGCCAAACCCAAGTTATGCTATTTGGCATAAAATAACACCATTTTCTGACTGCACACATCTGGGTAACTAGAACAGTTTCTATTTAGGCCCAAATCAATGAAGCGTGAATAAGACAGATCCATTGGTTCGCAACTTTAAGTGTCAAATATGTTTATAATTTTTGGCTTCTTTTATATTCAAAGAACCCCCATAAATCAACTGATAATCGTTCATCTTCCTTATCATTAAGCATTGTAAACCATTTTTCATCGCAAAAAACCATCTGTTTCTATTTATTTATTAGATCTTCTTTTGCCCACTGGGAAACCCCCATCCGTGTTTTTTTAAAATCACGTTTTTCAGGGGGGAACAGGGGGGTCAACACATAATAACACAACAAAAATTGGAATAACAATACAATAGTTATAACCAAGAAAGAAATACAGAAATTACTAAAAAAAAGTAATTAAAATACAATTAATAGAACATAATTTTACATAGTAAAATTTAAAAACAGTCCAGAAGCGTTGCTATCTATAAAACATTGTATTGCACAGTTATAAATTTGTCTGTTCACGATTGCAAAACATGCAATGATTTGTTTCTCTAAGAGAAGTCTACCTCTCGCCAGATTAATTTCGCTATTATTTAAATTGTCAGCATTTAGAATTTTGCTCTTGATTGGGGATTTGGTATAGATTATCACAAGACAAAAAAAATCATTTTGGCATTGCA
>JAMKCH010077769.1:0-119360 GCA_023653785.1 Ophioderma brevispina | reverse complement strand
TACGAAAAATAGGTACAGATATTTATCCTTAGTTCAGACTATATCGTCTCGGAACCAACGGGTAAAATTCGGTGTATAGTGAGTGGAACTCAGTCAAAGAAAATTACGCTTGTAAAGTAGTTTTTGCGCTCTGCGTTTTATTGGCGTAAAACTCGTGGGAAAATTGTCACCAGCACGTGAAGTTTGCGTAAAGCATACGCTTTTCATTTTTGTGCGTTGTACGACGACACAGGCTGCTAGAGCGCGCTTGTAACTAAGAGCAAAGAAATCAGCTTTTGTGCATCCCTTAGTAACGAATCACGCTGCAAACTCCTTAAAATGTCAACTCATTTTATTTTTGTACACTCTCATAATAAATATTTTATGCACAACAAGTTATGGTCAACTGTGTACTTCTTCATGTACCTCGTCTTCAACCCATCAACGCCACTAACGCGATGATTGTCTTTTTTAAAGACTATTCTTGTTGCGTTTTGTTTTGCTTTATTTGTGTGTGTGTGTGTGTCTGTGTGTGTGCGTGCGTGCGTGTGCGCGAGCGAGTGTGTGTGTGTTTTCTTATTTTTTTTTTGTTAAGCAGAAAATCTTAAGCAGTGAATTTGGCAGTGTGAAAAATGTGTGGCCCACAACAGGTCCCTCTCCAGTTGCTTGTAGTAGTACTATATAGTGGCTGTTTTCATCTTGCTGAATTATCAAATTATTTGAGACTTTAATCAATTTAGTATTTTTTATTGTCAAATTAACTTGGTCTTCTAAGTTATGCTAGCAATGAGGATTTCAAATTTCCCATCCATCAAAGCACAGAGTTCTAGCACCCTTGACACTAAGTTATCATATACTTAGCAACGCATTATATATACACTAGTCTCAAGTCCATGGCACAGTTCAATAACTTCAACTCACTAGTGTAATTTAAAAAAAGGACTCTGCTGTCAGGTATGAGTCATGATACCCAGAATGCATAAGGTCAGTTCATGTTATCATAAGTACCTAGCGAGGTCATATAACCATGTCTTTGGAATGAGCGTATATTGCAGCTTATTTATGCACACAAGCAATCAAGGTTACAGATAAACCAGAGGGTGTATTGAGTCAATCCCATAATGCACCAGTTTTGGGAAATTTCACCTCAATAGGTCATGTGATCCCAGAAAAATCCTATTCTTAACACATAAAAATCCGGACTTTACGCCCATTTTAGCCTACAAAACGTTAGTACTTAGGTAATTTTTTGCATGATCATGAAATGTCTTGTTGTTCTTGAACTTTTGGAACACTTTTTATCCCTAAGTACTGACATGTATTTAGTACAGTACAGTATAGGCACATTGCAATGCATCATGGGATTGATTCAAAACACCCTCTGGATAAACCAGATAAACAACCTCTTTGTATTACGTATGACCTCTGTCAAGGTCTGACCATGTGTAGTACAGTTAGCATGTGGATGGAGGAAGGGTTTTTTTTAATTTAAAATGAAACCATATAAAATGACAAATTTAAAAATTACTTTCCGTCTTTTAGTATCAACACTGTCACTTCCTTAAACTCAACACATTTCCAGGCAGATAGTAAATTCCAATACATTCACTTATGGTTCCAACTAGGGGAAGGGGGTAAATGCACCTAACGCGTCGTGTAACAAAGAAAGTGGCTCGTTCAATTTTTTTGTCAGAAAAAAAAATCATTGAAAATTTTCAACTGCAATCCTTAACATAACATAATCACAACTGTTTATTTTTAAATCACATATTCAATTCTTTGCTTCAATCTGTTAGTAGAAAAAATGGTCAAAATAAAGTCCATTTTGAAAAAAATCAATGTTACATTAATGGCATGGGATTAGCACATATACAATAGCAATGGTCTGTGAGCTGATGACAACATGCTTTTCAAGTTTGGTAAATGCTGCCAGTAATGTCAGCATCCTTGTTCCAGAAATTGCCACAAACTGCCACCTCCAACCTGCAACTCTCCTGTTTTTACTGTTTTTACAGAATGTAAACATCCAAATTGTTTTCAAACTTGTGGAAGTGATTTCATTAAGGGTCTTTTTCATTATGTCATTTTTTTATGCCATTATGTCCCTTTCACTAAGCAGTCCCCAGGTTTCATGATCACCTGGCTCTTTTAAAGCACTACTTGTGTGAAAACCATTTGTCCCGATTACCTGGCTTGTGGGCACGCGTCCACTTATCAATCAAACTTGATCTGGCCAGGTCCAAGCTACACCCACCCACTAAGTTTCTCGGCCGTACGACCCCCGAGCTCTGAGAAAAAAGGGCGGACAGACATTGTGACGCACACACATCGTGACAGGCGTGGCCTATAATAATTTAAAAAAAAACTTGGATATGAACTTGGTATCCAACAGCAGCATAACAGGGGTCGGTATTTGGAGTGGAATGGGGGAGCTTGTAATTTTTTCTGTTGTGTATTAAATCTGCCCGGTGCAAATTCCAGCTCTTCACATATTTTTTACCCATTTTTTTTCTCCAACACAAAATTCTGAAGTGGAGGGGTAATATCTTGACTGCATAAGCATTCCATATTACTCATAAGTGTGCAGTTTCATCTTCTCTCCCTCATTCCCAATCTGGCATTGCTTCCTTCAATTTTTCCTTTCCCACCTTTTTTTCTTTCCCACTTTCCCGGTAGGTTGGACTAAAAATCCCATCCAGACCATTCAGGGATGTGCTGCTCCCCGGCCTGTTACACTACTGGTATCCAATGAAATCTGGCTTGGGAAAGTTGGAGGATGAGCCTATAACCTATTTATGTTTCCTGCTGTAAATGGTTATTTGTATGTCTTTTGTTGACATTTTTACTTGCGGATACACCCACATTGGTTTTGATGCCTATACATATATTTCAGGGAATGTAATCTGTTCAATCATTAGAATTTGAATGTCTGTATACATTTTGTCTTGGTAATAAACTCAGTTCACAGTGTTCATGATATGAACCACACTTTAATAATTGGAGTCTGGGAATAATATTTTAGTAATTGAAACATTACCGACCCACTTCCCAAGATTAACCCTCGTCTACCTGAGCCTTTGTTTGTAACAAAACTCCCGAAGGGGGAGGGTTGCCACCCCCGTGTGATTTTCATTACTGAATGTCCGATTCCTATAAATTTGGTACCACAGGATAGCTTAGAGTTTCTTCTTTTCATTGGTATCAAAATAAGTACAAACATTCCCATTATGATGTCAAAGTTGAGGAAAGTATGAAAAATAGGGTGGATAATTGGTATTTTGCAATTTTATTGACTCAAATACATTGTACTCTACTATGGAAATTGACAGTTTTGCTGATGTGTGAACTTTATGACGTCATTCTGACGTAATTTTAGGCATGATGGTACTCATTTTGGAGGACCATATATGTAGCTATCCATTGGTACCAAAATTAAGTGTCTGTGCTATTCCTGTGTCATACTAGGCATGTTGGTACTTCTCTCCCGAAAAAGGGGTGGGGGTGGTTGGCACCCCATCCATCACTTTGGGACAATCTTACCTATCCCTTGTTGGATGTTTGTTTTTGCATGAAAAGGAGTGTAAAATGTCAATTGACAATAACATAATTTGGCACCAAAAAGGGGGTTTAGCAAGGTGGAAAAACCCTGAAGGGGGTGATAACCACCCCCCTTTGGTAGATGAGGGTTAAGAGCTGTGAAAAAAGCAGACGAATGCACTGATGAATGTAGGTTCACAAGGACATGATGAGTATCCTTAATTAGCAACTAACAATAAACTTAACAGTACACCAATGGTTAAGATCAAAGCATTGAAGAACAATTTCCTACACAAGTTCGGGGGAACGGGTTGGCGTAGGAGGGAACGGGTTGCATGCGTCGGAGGGAACGGGTTGGCGTTGGGGGAATGGGTTGGCGTCGGGGGAATGGGTTGGCGTAGCGTATCTTCCCTCGCCTTTCACCCCCGGCAGGGGCTCGTTCTCGGCGACTTTTATGTGAATTTGGTTTCTCGATCTATACTCGTTCCCGCAGGTTTTCTCCGGGTACTCCGGTATCATCGTTTCTCTGATGTGCTGAGCGCCTTTCATGGCTGCCGCACAGCGCCTTGAGCATGTTTATGTGGATTTGTCGCGCATTAAAAATATTCAAAAAATTATTAAGTTGTGATTATGGTAGGCACTGAAACTCAAGTAAAATGTTTACAGTGATATCTGGGAGAATAAGCAAGTTAGTACTATCTGAGATCATGCAAAGTAACAAATTAGTTTGGATTTGAGTACTGATTCATTGATTCAATAACATTAATCTAGTCCATTCTGGTATTCCCAGGTTATATCAACACTTTGCTTAAAATTAACAATAAGAGCATGAAATATGTACGTTACCAAAGATGGATCTATTCATGTCTTCCATTTGAATCCAAGACTAGATCATCAACTGACATGCCGGCAGTTGGTTGCAGAATTGGTGACGTACCAACAGTCCCATGATCCCTTCACAAACACGGCACACTTACATTTCATGCATAGCCTTTCATTCAAGATAAGCCTTCATGACAAAAGAAGGCACAACTACAAGTGAATGCCTGGATTGCCAAATGCACCCTAGGCCTTGTTTCTTTTATCTATATGGTTAACAAACCCACAAATAAACCGTAAATTGTATGTTGTAACATACTTGTATGTTGTGTATGTAAATAGGTAAGATTGCACTTTGTACTTGGACCTTGCTTACTACATTTACTGTTTGGGTATGTACCTTCTGTTTAAATTTACCTAAAAAATTTGGAATATTTGTGTTGTGTGATTCACAAAAGAGTTTGTTGTTACTGAAACAACCCTTGTATGGATTATATTAGTCTACAAAAGTGGCACATGGTGATTGATTTCCTTGACGATAGCTTCACTGTATAGGTGCCACTGTTATTCCTGATTGGAAAGAGGGCAAACGAGTGCTAGCAATCATAAACCATCCTGATGCATCGACAGGAGAACAAGGGTAAGTCTCAGAGGATCACTACAGGGACTTGAAAATAGCAAGTATATCAAGCAGAGGTTTTATCACAAATAGATTGATTTGTTATCATACAGGATATTCTCTAAATTTGAATTAGCTCCCTGAGGTGTACCACCTTTCCTATAGTATCTCTGATTGGATAATTACATGATTTAACCTCTAAGTAACCAATCAAATAGACATTCCATATATGCACATTTAGGCTTTTCTTACCATGTCTCTGATTGCCTACTTACATTATGTATGACCATATGAATACCTAATCAAATTGGTCAGTATTGAACAGGCGGCAAAGATGTTTTATTTATAACCTAGGTAGGACCTCGTTGTACTTTGTCACTTCGCGATGCACAACACATAATCTAAGGCTCTTTGGAAGTCTTTTGGAGGTGAAAGCACACTTCGATTTTACGGGCATTAGCAGCCTTTTAGGCCATTTCTTTAGGTTGTTTCTGGTTTATAAGTGAAACGATTCTAAAGACATTCCATAATGCTTTTTTTTACTAACTAGCAGTTACCATTCCAATATCCTGCTATTATTTGGGGTAAAAATATGGCAAATTTTGTGCCAGTTTATATGGCAGTCTATGGGAATCATAACCTCAAAATGATCATATGACTTGTGACTTGTGGCATCAGTGTAGACAGCCCAATTGTTGTATTAGCACAATCAAAGGTACTGTATTAATAGATGGTAACTCTGGTTCAGAGCCCTCTTTTTTTGTGTAATAGTGAAAGTCCACATATTAGGAACTTATACCTACATTGTTTTATAATAGACCGATGCATGGTGACAGATTGAGGTTCCGTATGTAATAATTTTGTCACCCTTGCTGGGGTCTTATCATGGGGGAGTAGTCATGCTTTTGGGCATGACGATAAAAGTCGGCTCTGGAGCAGAGGTAGAAAGATATAGATCTTAGGGGATTAAGTGTTACATGATAAATCAACCTCAATTGTCATTTGCTTGTGTCGTTACTACTTTTTCTGTAATTTTGAAGAAAAAAACAATGTAACCCCAAATTTTAAAGCCTAAACAGTAAATTTATTGGTAATATTATTATGCTGCTTCAGAATATACACTAAACTCAAATATGCAAAACAGTCCGAGCATCAATGCAAGTGGCTCTTAATTTTGCTGACATGTCTCATTTAATAGACGCATGATAGCATTGTTTATTTTCTTTGGAATTAAGTACGTCATGCGATAGGATAAAAGCTGTGCACTTCTGTCTGCCTTGGTCTGTGACCCGTGAAGTATGTATAAATTGATGTTATTATTCGGTATCCATTTCAGGTTGTTTGTATACAATTACTCAACATCAGTCAAGACTGGTCAAGAGTTGTCATTAGAAAGGATACTACCAGTGAGAGCAGACTTCAAGTATGATATTGGTAAGTAGCAGGATTTACTTTGAAGTGTTGTGCATTTAGATCTTCATTTCTCATATTCATTTTAAAGGTTGACTCAGAGATTTTGAAATATAATTTTTTTGTATAGTAATTAAAAATAGTCATCTACAACTAAAGATTTGCCACCTAAAATGCTTAATTCCAAAGTTAGAGACGAATCGGGTTTGTCATTTTCATGCAGTAAACATTTATGCACAGCAAAACAGTGCCATTAGTCATGCAGAATGGTGCAAGATATCAAACCTATTGTGCATTTTGGGTGAAAAGTACCAAATTTGGCACAGATGTAGCTCTTGATATGCTGAATAAATCTGGTCTAGGGGCCAAATTAATTTCCTTCCAAGATGGCCGCCAAATTCAAAATGGCCGCCACTGTTAAAATGTCATGTTTTTACGTGTTTCTATGTTAATTATATGATCCAATTACTCAATTTGATTGTGTTTCGTGCCATTTTTAGAACAGAAATACCCTGATTGACACTCCACTGGTAATTCCATTGTTTACATTAGCAAAATTGATCCAAAATGGCAGAAAATCCAAAATGGCGGCCAATTTGAAGCATATCATTTGATTATCAAGAAATGAATGTTTTCCTTGATCTTGTTATGATTCCCTAAGGTTGTTATTGAACAATGTGCATTAAAGATTTCACATCACCTTAAGAATACAACCAAATAAGACTTGAATCCAAAATGGCAGCGAAAATCCAAAATGGCGACTAATTTGTCACTTAAGCTTATCCTTGATTATCAAGAAATGAATGTTTTCTTAATCTTGATATAACTCCCTCAAGGAAGGAATTCACATCAACTTAAGAGGAAACCAATTAAAGTCTGTTGTTAAATTGCTTCTTTCCATTATAATTTGGCCAAGATGGCTGCCAAACCTCGAATGGCCACTACTTTTAGAAGTATCACTTACGTGCCTGTATGATTCCTCCGTGCTACTTGAATGTGTTTTTTTTTTCATTAAAAATAACATACCCTATTTGATTTGGTATTGTTGGCTCTGTGGTTATACACAACCTGTAAAATGTACATACAGTGGTGGGAGAATTTGATTCATTTCCCCAGCAATCGGTCAAAAAAATCACAGGGCACAGGACACATGTTACACAATGAAAAGCTTGATTTCCCCATGCTCTAAGCCTAGTGATGTGTTTAAACTGATTGCAGGGGCAACGAATCCTAATACGTGGCACTTCTACGGCAAATTCAAAATGATGGCCAAATTGCCACCACCCAAAAGATGAGTTGACTCTGCAGAAGTACTTTGGTAGCCTTAATGTGTAGCAAAGGTCTTACTAAATACTTTCCATGAAAATTCCTTGCCATTGGGAGACCACATCGAGAGTTTGGAAGTGCTCTATGTGTGAAAACAGACCCCGTTGTAGAAGCAACCTCAATATCTGCTGACAACATCAAAGTCCTCACCATTGGGCTCGGCTCTGTCATAGTTATATCAGTCTATAAACCTCCATCAGTAGATTTCAAGCACCCTCAATTCAATTTCGGGAATTCCACTAAACCTCATTTCTTAATTGGCGATTTCAACAGCCATAGTACCCAATGGGACTACAATGAAGACAATAAAGACGGACAAGCTGTGGAAGAATGGTTAGACAGTCAACATCTACATCACCTTCACGACCCTAAACTGCCGCTATCATTTAATAGTGCCCATTGGAAGAGCGGTTACAATCCTGATTTATATAGCTTTTGTTGGCAAAACATCTCTAACCTGTACGTGTAGCAAGATCTGAATCCTGCTCCACTAACTCCAAGTCAATGCTGCAGTCAGTAAGACCAAACAAAGTGCCTTTTAAGCGGCACTTTAACTACAGAACGTGAAGAAGATTGATCCAAAACTCCATACCTATGACAAATTTGCCCAACTAGTGAATAAGACTGCCCGGAGATTCATACCAAGAGGCTGTAGGACGGAATACATACCAGGCCTTTCCAAGGAATGTGCTAAAGGATATCAAGGGTATTCCACCATGTTCGAAGCCGATCCTTTCTCAGTTAAAACAACTTCTAAAGGTGAGGAAGTGTCAGAGGAAAGGATCAAAACCAGGCACACCTTAATTGAATCCACCGATATGACCCATAACAGCAAGAAAGAATGGTCTACCATCCGAAAGCTTCGAGTCGAAGGTATTCAACAAAACCTCCACAGCAGCCAAAAATGTTACACCCAACCAAGTTGAAATGTTACCTACTTAGTTCTCCAGGTAGACAAGCATGGATAATTTATTAATCTTTCTCTGGAGATAGCCAGCGCACACAAATGTTGAATAAAAAACATGTGCGCCTGGCCGGATTCAAACTGGCCACCTCCGTATTACTAGCACGGCGCTCTAACCAACTGAGCTATCAAGACTGGGTTGGCAGACGAGCGATAGGTGTTAGGTTCGAAAAGGTGTCCATCGCTTTAATCTTTTCTAGTGGATAGCATCAGATCGGTATATTTACATATACAATTTATATTTGTTTTTAAATTTTAACTACTTAGTTCTCCAGGTAGACAAGGTTGGATATTTATTAATCTTTCTCTGTAGATAGCCACCGCACACAAGTGTTGAAAAAAAATATGTGCGCCTAGCCGGATTCGAACTGGCGACCTCTGTATTACTAGCATGCTAGGAAAGCAATGGACACCTTTCGAACTTAAAGGTGCAACGAGAGATTTTGAGGCACCAAAATATTGTGTCATAGTAGTAATTTCATATAGATTAGGCACTCAATGGACTTCTTACCTTGTATTTGGCTATAGAAATGTCTTAAAAGAGAGAAAAAAGTGATTTTGATTTGCTTTATATTTCAATGTAAAACATAGGCTGAATTTCGTATTTGCTCCTATACAAAATTGGAAATATTACATTTTTTGTACCAAAGAAACATTTCTCAGCTTAATCTGTTTAGATGTGGATATTTTTGGTGGAAAGCTTTACATCAGGGCAAAAATCAGGACTTTTGATTTTTTAGGGACACCTGATACGTGAAATCTCTTGTTGCACCTTTAACACCTATTGATGATATCTATCGCTCCTCTACCAACCCAGTCTTGATAGCTCAGTTGGTTAGAGCGCCGTGTGCAAAATCCATTCAAGACACAGATATGTACTTTCCATCTACGCAACCATGAAGCCAAACGTCAGCTTAAATTAACCTGGTCTGGAAGACCCCTAGAGCACTGTGATTCTGTCTACCTAGGAGTTACCTTGGACCGCACTCTCTCTTATAAGACCCACATCATTAAAAGAAGAGTAAAGTATGTTCACGCAATAACATCTTGAACAAACTCACTGGCACAAGATGGGGTGCTCGCCCACATACCCTAAAATCGACGGCACTTGTCCTGTACTACTTATGTGCAGAGTATGCTAACCCTGTATGGGAAATGTCAACCCACGCCTAGAAGCTTGATCCAGCATTAAATGCCTAATGACAGCTTATCACCGAAGGTCAACGGACACCTTATATATCCTAGGCAGGAATTGCTACACCGAACATCTGTTGTAGCGAGCCATGCAAGAGCGTATAGCTGCCAAATATCTTATGTGAAACACCAATGTCGGGACAGAGACCAGCTGTAACGCCTTAAATCCAGAGAGAGTTTTTCAGTCAAAGTCCAAACCCTTAAAGTCTCAAAGGAGTTTTAGAGAGTCGCCATGTGGAACGAAAGACTTGCTATCAACCAAGTAACATCTATTGCTATGAACCTGATGAGGTCACCCACTGGAGTGACTCATCCATGGGTTGAATGGTGATGCCTCAACAAATTTAGAACCAGAATCGGATAAACCAAGGTTGCCTTGCAGAAGGGGGGCTACCTGGAAGCAGATCGGAACACTACCTGTGGTTTTGGAACAGAACCACAGACATGGAACAGCTCTTGGTTGCCCACTGTTGGCGCAACAATGCACATACAAGGACCTTGCAGAATTCAAGGCTGTCCAATGTTGGAGCAACGATGCACAGAAAAAGGACCTGCCCCCCAGATTTTCAGTGAAGCAGCCAGACATGGTACCACAAAACATCTTCTATTACATTACAGCACACTTCAGCAATTTTTGACCGGCTGTGTATGCTTTTTGATGCCTCTGGCAAGGCTGTCCATACAGGACGTGAAGTGTAATTTTTCCCGACCCCAGTCAGATGGATCTGGTAGCTATGGAGCTCCAAGCAATGCTTGTCCCCAGCAATGTCCTGCCTGATATGCTGCTCTGTTTGAGTGTTGATACAGTGCATCTGAGGTAGGTGGAATTAACTGAATGGATCGTGTTCTGTTGTACATGAGGTCAACAAATCTTTCAATTTCTTTCAAGGTATCTTCTTAAGGAGGAGTTCTTCCAAGGTTTGCAAAAGTTTTTACAACATCAGGGAAGATTTTGCTTGCTTCCCATGTGGTGTTCTTCCTTTGTGCAACCGGTGAAGGTGTGAAACATCAGCAGAGACAAAGAGTTCTCTGGTCCTAGGGTCTGGGCAATAGTATGTGCTGGTGTGAATCTGCGATTCCTTCCGGTACCAAATGCTAGCCAGAGTTCAGTGAGGTTGGACTGGCTGAACAAGGCTACAGAAAAAGTCACAATGTCTGTGTCCACAGTAGACTCACAGTACGCAGCATGACCCTTTGGTATCCTTGAGGAGCAGCATTGGCTGCATGAAGTAGAAGCCTACTTCTTCATGTGTGCATGGAGATAGATAGTTGGATTGTTAGTATCTGATTATTACACCATCATCCACTGAAATAACAACTACCGCTAGCTAGAGTCTTAAACTATGAAGGGATAATAATAATAATAATAATAATAGCAGAGATTTATATAGCGCCTTATGCTATTGGCCTCGAAGCGCTTTCACAAATGGTCGCTGATCACTGTGGCCCAACCATACCATAAACCATTTCGCATCATTTCAAGGGATGCAGCAGATCGGGATCAGCGCTTTCCCTTATGCATGCATACAATATAGAATAGAGGTTCTACAAGTTATCAGAAATAACAAAATGAAGAATGAATGAGTAAATGAATGACTTAAACAATCCAAAAATACTTTGGTAATTTTTAACAGTAATGTCTCACATGACCACATCCATTTTCTGGTATTTGGTCCATTGTAAACATGAATTAATAACTCCGTATTAAATACTAACAAAGTGACATTAGCAGCTATTTTGAATATGATAACAGTCTCAGAAATTACACATTGACAGCACCAGGCAGCACATAAATAATTACCTGGTAGAATGGCAATAGGACCTGTGAGGTACAACTTGACAAAGAAAATCAGCAGTACATTTAAGGCATGTTATTAAATTTATAGTGGCAGCAATTTTGAACATGGCAGCCATATTGTTTATGTGATACACACAGACAAAAATGTAAATGTCTAACCATACCAAGACACCAATTATGTTTTAGAATGTTGATTAAATCTTATCATTTGCCATGTCACATATAAAATCAATACTACCTTTAACATATCAAAGTTACTGTAGCTGCCATTTTAATTTGGCAGCCATTTTGAATATGGCAGCCATTTTGATATCATGTACATTGGCATTTATAACAATAAAATGTAGGTTTGGATATGTTGAGGGCCCAAAGTTTTAGAAAATCAACGAAACCCATGGTTTGCACTGTAAACTACAAAATAAGCAGCTTTTTCCTGTGAGCGGCAGCCATCTTGAATTTAGGCCCAATATGTGACCGCCATTTTGAATTAAACTACGATTTTGGTGAAATAACAGAAATATTGATTTAAAAAGTTAAATCATTCTTATCTGACCTATATAATAAAGTTTACAACCACATATTTGCAATAATTAATGCATTTTTATAGGATGGCGGCCATTTTGAAAATGGCGGCCATATTGGAAGGAAATTAATTTGGCCCCTAGACCAGATTTGTTTAGCATATCAATAGCTACATCTGTGCCAAATTTGGTACTTTTCACCCAAAATGCACAATACTTTCACCATTCTGCATGACTACATAGGATACTGTGTATAACAAAAATTCTGGATCCGGAATTTTATAACAAAGTTGTGATTTTCTATATGAAGGACATCGATTTGAGCTTAGTTATTTTACACATTGATTATATGGATGTAAGCATTATGTATAGCAAAAACATGATTTGTTTGAAAAATGAGTTCGCCCTCATCGGGAAATCTCTGAGTCAGCCTTTAACACTTAAGTGTATGGTCGTGTTCACTCATGTCAGTGTATAGAATGGGCTCATGCGGACCCCCCTCTGAATACAAATTTGCCATTGGAATTATTTTACCAAAACTCTGGTCCTTGATGGGGTACATCAACACGACCACATAACAGGAATAAAATGAAAATAGGTTGTACCGATTCAAAATGGCGGGCCAAAAACGTATTTTTATGATGCACACCAAATTCTCCTGCCTAAAAAATGGGGGGGGGGAACGCTTTCCCAAAGGACTTTTTCCATAAAATTTGGCTCATAATAGGAGTACAAATACCGGTACATTTACATTGCCGAAATATGAATTTAAAAATTTACTCCAGTACGATTTTAAGGGCAAAACAAGTTTTGAATAGCGCCACCAAAATGCTTATTTATGCTAATTTGCATAAAAATGCCATAGCCAATTTGATAGGGTAGGTAGGTTTTTTTTGTCTCGCCTGAACAAAGTTTAGGAAGAGACTAACTATGCAATCATTCAGCAATGTTAATGCATAATTTAATAATAATACTGACATTTGTAAGTGCCTTTTTTCAGTTGAGAGAAAGCACTGTTGCCTGCTATAATTATGCTGCCATCAGGAATCATCACAATCATTTAGGCCTGCTGCTGGGTAACAGAAAAGAAAAAACATTTCAGACAAAATCCAAATGGGAGAAATAAAAAAAAAAATCAAAATATCAAATTTAAAAAAATCCCAGAAAAAAGTGTTTCTCAAAATTTTAAAATCAGATTAAAAATCTCCAAATTGAATAAAAGTTTTAAAAAATAAAATCAAAACAAATTCAGAAAAAACAACTTCCTGAAAATAAATGATAAAAATATTCAAAATTAAAAGACTATCAGGCATTATGGAGCCTTCTTGGAAACTGCATACATTCTAAATTCACGGAAGCATGTACCGCAACTTTGGAGACCACCTTGGGTCTTGCTTGGCATGATAAACCAGTTGGCAGCATGATTATGGAGAGGCATTTATTTCTGCATTTCAAATGAATGTAGCCTAAATTTTCTTTTCATGAGGCTAATGTTTTCAGTAGGTGACCCGAAAACTAAAATGAGAAATACATTTTAACTTATTTTTTTTTAAATCCTTTTGTACTGTCAAATGTACCTAGAAATATTACTGAATCCTTCATTGCATTTCCATCTTGATATGTGGGATAACATCTTGGATCTGATGACCATACAACCCAGATTCTATGTGGAGTTGAAAAAGATGTCAACAATTAGCAAAATGAATTCCCCTCCCAGTTGAAAATAGTATAGCCCTTAGTAATCAAGTTATTTTCAGGGTGTACTGCTTATGCACACTCTCTCGTAGGCAGAGACCATGTCATCATTGGCAGTGAGTTATTGTGAAGTATGTATGAAAGGGGTGAGGTACAATCATGCATGTTTAATTTAATACATGCAAGTATGTTTGTGAGATAATAACAGCTGCATATCAGCCCAACATATCCTATTGGTGCTGCAGTATTGTTTTACATTACTAATACTGTCGTGATAATCATATAAACTGCGATACTGTGATGTCTGTCGCTGTAGGCCCAGTTACAAATTACACAGCATTATTTTAAGTAATAGTTAACCAATTTTCACCACAGAAATAGAATGGAGAACATGAACCTGCTATTCCTGCACATATATTTGAGGGTATTTGGATTTTTGTGAAGCTTTGCTTCATATACACAAAAAATGAGTACAAGCATGATTCAAGTGTGGAATGTCTTGTGACTTAATCTTGATCTGTAACTGGGGTCAATGCACTTTATTCCATATTGGAAAACATGAGCCTCGTGCTAATAATTTTGGCAAAGAGATCAAGATTCAACTGTGTTTGTGATTTCCCTCCCCCACTCTGCAAAAATGAATGCATAAAAACCCAAGCTGGTATATCACTACAGGCATGGTAGGCCTATTTGGTTCATGTGGGTTGGTTTCCCATTAACATTTTTCCCTACTGAATCATATGTGCTATGTACAATGATGTGCACTGGCTCAATATCCCATTGAAATTGCTGCACAAATCAATGAGGATATCCAGTCTTTCCCCAGTAAAAATAACCTAGTGCAATTCTTTTTTTTCATTTTCTTACCCAGCTGGATTTTGGGTCATCACAGTTTATAAAATTGATTTATTGATAAATTTTGATTTAAAAAAAGGTGTTAATTAGAGAGGAGAAATCAATAAACAGCTTGACAATCCCTATTTTTGTAGTTGAGTAAATTCTGCAATCACTAGCAGGTTTATAAACGGAGTGATAATTATTTCCCCATTCACTATGAGCTAGTAAAATATCAATTCCCTTAATTGGCACAGTTCAGTACCTTCCATTCACCGGTGTATTTAGAAAATACACCCCTGGTTCTTAGGTATGATATATGATACCCAGATCACACAAGGTCAGTTCGTGTCAATGTATGTACAAGTACAACCCACTGAACGGTGTCCTTGGTGGATGAGCATGTTGTAACTCATAGTGATTAGGCCAAGAAAAAAAGTTTGTCTCAGAAGACTGCACGCATTTTGTTTAAAATTGGTTTTTGACCGCATAATTTTTGGCTCTAGCGAAGCTATAGAGCCTTTCCGATCCCGCAGAATTTTTGTGTACCAATAAGACACTTTTCATCAGTTTCCAGAGTTGCTATAAAATGTTTCATACATTTTTCTGCTTGATGTATGATCTTTTAAGTGGCATGTGCTTTTGACTAATTTTTCAAGCTTTTCCACTCTAGTAGCAGCGAAAAAGTGGCCGGGAAAAGCATATTTTGGGGTATTTATAGGCCAAGAATCGATTGAAAAAGGTGAAATGTCGGACCATTTTCGTATGTTCCGTGCGCTTTGTCGATTATTTTGCTCTGTAATAATGTTAGTCGTAAATGTGTGACGGAAATCGGCAACAGTCCTTGTGAACATAGTTCTTGCGGATGTGTTTCAATTTTGGTGAAGCGGCCCATGAAGCGGTTTAACGCTCCCGAATTAATTCGGCCGGCCCAAAACAAACTCGACCCATACCAACCGGAATTCTCCCGCTTCTGCTAGCAAATCTCCTGATTTTCCATATTAAGGAAAGAAAATAAATATCAGGGTTCACACTAGGTTTTGGAAATAGTGCGTCTATTTGGACGCAAATTTGTTTCCCTGAGGTTGCAAAAGTGCGTCTTATTCAAATTATATGCGTGTCAAGTTTTAACACATTTGAGAACTGTTTTAAAGGACTGCAAACAATCCAAAAATAGACATCCAATTCCAAAACCTAGACTGGGCATATTGAGAAGCAATTACCCTGATGACCCTTAAACTCCAAAATAACTGGAGTGGAGTATCTTGAATACCCTTTGGGACGGTGAAAGAGGTTAGTGAACTAAAAAAAGACGTAAATACAGTCAAATTTAAACATATATTTATTTTCACAGATTTGCTACATGTATTTAATGGTAACAGAATAATTATTTGTTTGAGTGAAAATGATACAATATTGTGGCCATGTGCCAGAGCAAACTCTGTGATTTTGTGTAGTTTTAAGTGGCTATTTTTTTGCGTCCACCAAAGACGCAAAATTTTACTCTTTCTAGACCAAAGTGCGTCCACCTTTGGAAAAGTGCGTCATGCAAAAACGCACACTAATGTGAACCCTGATAAATATAGAATATTAAGGAAAGAGGGCACTATCTTTTCAGAGTGAATAAAAGAACATAGATTTGAAAGATTTTCAATTTATAAAGTCTGTTACACTGGTTTACGACATAATTTTTCTCCCGACTTTCGGATGGTTCACTCCCACTAATATTTTGATTTAACCATTTAACTGCTGTATGCTAAATGTCTTCTGATGGTATTTTAGTTAAACGATTTTCAATTTATAAAGTCTGTTAAAACTAGTTTCCGACATAATTTTCTCCCGACTTTCGGATGGTTCACTCCCATTAATATTTAATATTAATGATTTAACCATTTAAAGGTGCTTGTTCCGATTTATGTGTATTGTGTTCTTTACTTGATATGAGAGCCTGGCACTTGCACATACACCCCATCAAGTACCGTGGGAAAAAACTTGCGGTTTTGATGGTAGACGCAATAATGTATGTTGCAAATCCCTATTCAATACTGTGCTAATAAAGTGGTTAACCACTAAAACGGCTGTTTTTTGTTTATATCTTGGGAATGAAATGGATTCGAGGGCTCAAATTTTCAGGACGACATTGAGAAAAATACGGCCTTTCATCTGATATCAAAATCGATACTACTTCCGGGTAAATCAGGGGGGTCCCAAAGACGATCGGAACACGCCCCTTTAACTGCTGTATGCTAAATGTCTTCTGATGGTATTTTAGTTAACTACTTAACTGCAATGGTGCAAATGATATACCAACAAACAATGCATTGTTATAGCGGTTTTGTTTTGAAGTTTTCAAGCTTTAAAAGTTTAGGCCTTGATACTTTTCATGTACTTTTAAAAAAATACTCTATATGGACTCAATATGTTCCTACTGACAGTTCCTTAAATCGGGCTGTCAGACGGCGGAGCTCTGTCCATTTTTTTCTGGAAAAGCTGTATTTTAAAGAGCTCTATCTCATGATACAGTTCATACGTGCATAGGTAGCTTAGTTTTCAAGTTATGAGCCTTTAAAGTTTAGATGTGCCACTGTACTTAAACAATATTCTCCATGTGGACTGTGTCATACTGACAGTTTCTTAAATGGTGACTGTCAGATGGCAGAACTCCATTTTTTTCAGGAGAGTTATTCAAAGAGCTCTCTCATGATGCAATTGTATGTGGATGGCTCAGTTTTTAAATTCAATATGATCCTCCAAAATTTAGACTTTCCTCCTTTTTCATGTAATATAAAAAAATCAGATGGACTTAGTTTCTATACTGACACTTCCTTAAATGGGGCTGTAGGACGGCGGAGCTCTGTCCATTTTTTCTGGAAAAGCTGTATTTTAAAGACCTCTATCTCATGATACAGTCCATATGTACATAGGTAGCTTAGTTTTCAAGTTATGAGCTTTATCCTTTTACATTTAACCTTTTCATGTCATTTCTTGGGTCAAAGATACTGATTTTTGGTCTGTGGAATACTGAAAGCTTAGTTACCAAAGTTACTCAAAAAGAACCACTGACCATGACTTAATGTGGGATATACACAGATTGACCTTTGATGACCCCTATGTGACCTTTGACCCAATTTCATTAAAATCAAACAAAAGTTAACAATTGCTCATTTCTCACATATGCATCGACTGATTAACTTCATACTTGGCCAGGAGAACCACTGGCCCAAGGCTCACATGTGGTGTAAACAAAGTGACCTCTGATGACCACTATGTGAACTTTGACCCCATTTTGTGAAATCTTTAAAACAACATTTCTTTGGCACATAAGATGCTACGGCCACTAAAGTTACTCAAAAAGAACCACTGGCCATGACTTAATGTGAGATGTACACAGATTGACCTTTGATGACCCTATGTGACCTTTGACCCAATTTCATTAAAATCGAACAAAGGTTAACAATTGCTCATTTCTCACATACCCATCGACTGATTAACTTCATACTTGGTCAGGAGAACCACTGGCCCAAGGCTCATATGTGTGGTGTAAACAAAGTGACCTCTGATGACCCCTATGTGAACTTTGACCCCATTTTGTGAAATCTTTAAAACTACATTTCTTTGGCACATAAGATGCTACGGCCACTAAAGTTACTCAAAAATAACCACTGGCCATGACTTAATGTGAGATGTACACAGATTGACCTTTGATGACCCCTATGTGACCTTTGATCCAATTTCATTAAAATCGAACAAAGGTTAACAATTGCTCATTTCTCACATACCCATCGACTGATTAACTTTATACTTAGTCAGGAGAACCACTGGCCCAAGGCTCATATGTGGTGTAAACAAAGTGACCTCTGATGACCCATATGTGAACTTTGACCCCATTTTGTGAAATCTTTAAAACTGCATTTCTTTGGCACATAAGATGCTACGGCCACTAAAGTTACTCAAAAAGAACCACTGGCCATGACTTAATGTGAGATGTACACAGATTGACCTTTGATGACCCCTATGTGATCTTTGACCCAATTTCATTAAAATCAAACACCAGTCTCTCAACAAAAAACACTGGCAAAAAGCTATTAAACATCAAATTTTAACTACGACTCCGTTGACAAACCGTGATGGCAGGCGACACAAGCGTTCCGGGAACGATGTATTTTTTACCTTTTTTACCTTTAACTTGAGAATATGATTTCTTTCCTATTTATTCAAAAATGTGCACAATCTTAGAAGCTTGGCCCAAATTTATCCGATATCGTTGTGACTGTTTCTATTGATACTTTGGCATAAAATAATGCAGTGACATTTTTATGATGATTCTGTACACTACAACATATTTGACAAACCGTAAAATGATGAAATGTGAATTTTCACAATGATTAGATTAGCTCAGCACTTGCCTGAAAAATTGTTCATTTTGGTTGAGTGGTTCTCAAGATATGGTCCACTGAACAATAAGTCGGCAAAACAGAGCATCATTTTTCTTAGGCATGGAAATCCCCAATGCCCAAATTGAGCAGATCGTGTCCTACCCCATCCCTGCCCTGACACAAGACCGAAAACGGGTATTTAGCACAACTGCAGACTTGTCCATGAGTATTTCATGATGGAATGATAAGTACACATAAATTATTTTGGCAACCGGGCTTTTCAAATCTCAAATCATAGCATGCAGTGAGGTTGACTTTGACCAGTGAGGTCAAAGTCAACACATGTCAAGTGAAATCGCAAGTCTAATTGAATCGCATGATAAACCTGAGGTCAGTGGCAGTCCCCAGTCAACTCCAAGTCAAATGTCAAAAGTTCAATCATTGCTAATTTACCACCTGTCAAACTGAAGTCTCGCTACTATTAAAGCGTAGAGCCTCAGCAACATTGGTGCTCTTGTTTTTAAAGGTTTTACTTATTTGAAATGAAAATTCTGCTGCTTTGCGGCCGATAAAATGAAGAGTGGGTCAAAAATGCAATAAAATGCAATAAAAACCACTAAAATTGCCATCTATACCCCTCCACCCCCTCTACCATTTAAGATAAAGTTTGTACACAAAAAGGCACACAAGTATATCACTGCAAATAGGCACATGCACACAAACACACGCAAACCCACACATATAGAGACGTTTGGTCTGTACAGGCCTAGAATATCTCATATACACATTGACAACTATTTTTGTGTGGGAAGAAACAAAACCAATGTTGCATTTTTTATGTCATATCAAGTATACAGGATTAGCCATACACCTGTCACATTAACATGATTTATATACATACTGTCTAGGCCAACTCACTATATATTAACTTGCTCTACCTTGTTCAGTGTAAGGTGGAACATGACCCCATTCTTTTGCCACTTATATCAGGGCTCTGACAGTGCCGTTTTGCTATTACGAATTTTGTTTCTTTTCCCATTCAATAGACACGGAATATCGGAGCCTCATGACACAGTGCATCAATCGGCAAATACGTATCACTCTGTAGCAAGAAAAGGCGGTGCTGACAAATTGCCAGCACCGCCTTCTCGCCAGCACCGCCTTCTCAGAGAACGTGATTCACGCATAATCGAATGTATGAGTAACAAATTCAATCAAATCAAAAGTGTTTTTATAACCTGACACCAAAGCATAAGAAAATAAGCTACGCCTCTACGATGAAATTAAGAGCTAAGAAACAGACGCCCTATTTTAAAATGGCTGCGCCCATCATGAACGCGCGTTTGGGAAAGGTGCCGCTTCCATTTAATCTATATTCCTTGCTTATATTCTACACATTTGTCAGAGAGACTCCAAGTTGTGCCAAAATACACTATAGCTACTATGTAACCAGGGGTTGCATTGTGACCTTGGTCTTCCCTAGTGTTATCTCAATGTACAATATCCAAAGTTCGTGTTTCATCTTATCATGAACCCCCTCTATATTCTATCGACTTATAGAGTAAGAATCAATGGCTTGGTCACAATAGGTTCACAGATACTGCATTTTATATGCAAGGAACTGGAATTATCATCACCATCGTATTGTTACCGATCTACAACTGACCTTTGTATTTTTCAATAAAAAAATTCTCGAATTGCTTTTAAATGTTCGTATCGGTTTGTAACCTGTTTTTCAAAAGTAATGCAAAGAACAGCATTTTGTTGCCTAATGAACACCTAAACCATGATATTATGTTTTTAAGGGAAAAAAATCACAGGTAATAATGCTCATAATTAAAACATATACCTTGCAGAATAAAAGCAAGCTTGTTGGAGAAAGGCAAACTGGCTGTCTTTATAATGTAACAGGGGGATTACATACAATGATTTTATGATTTTTTGTTTCCTGTTAACATGAGGATGACGTAATTTATTAATTTAATTAAACAAACACAAAGTTAAATTTGCCCAATAAGCATATGTTGTGTGGTAATTTTGGTTGACCAAAATTGGGCACATTTTTCCTCATACCTCCCAAACCTCAAACATCTTTACACCCAAGCTTTTCACATCACAGGAAATGAGACAAATAGTAGCTTTCTTCCAGGATACCGAAGCCGGCTCCACTAAAATCTGGGGTCCTCTGGGGACGAGGCTTATTAGCAAATCGGACCATGGCTTTAAGGCAATGGACTATCCACTTTGTGGAAATCCTGGTATGAGCAAGAGCATGTCCAGAAACTTCTTTCTAGGTCTGGAGGGGCAGAGTGCAAACCCAATGGCTTAAGTGGTCGTTTCAGACCAAATGACTGCATCAGGCACTGTGAGTCTGTCACCACTGTCTGTATCAGATTTCATACTAGTTAGCACATATCAATTCAAATCTTTTCAAATCCCTCAAGAGGCTAAATTAGCTAGAAGTTCTAGATAAGCTATTCAGCAAAAATATTCATTTTAACCAGCTTGCCTTTGCACTAAGTGATGTACATAATTTGCTCATCTTATTAGTATATATTGGCACACATATCGCTTCCACTTGTGTCAACAGAAGCTTAATAATTGAACTACTTTCAAGTTAACGGGGCGTTTTTTGTGTTTGTCGCCTCTTTTTTTCCAATTACCTATAAAATAAAAGTTGAGATGTTTACAACTGCCTATGGCCTAAGCTAAGAATAACTGTGCATCTGTGTTAAGAATTGAGATACGCTTGAATAAATTTGTAATTTTGTAATTTTTTTGTTCTGCTAGGTGATTGAAATTGTCACACAATTTACATGGAGTATATTAAATAATGGGATACAAACATTTTCTCAAAACATCAAAAATAAATCATCACCATCTGAAATGAATTTTGGTATTTTTTTTCTCTAATGTTTATTAAACCATTCACATAAAGACATGGCTTTATCATAACAATGCACCTTTAATTCTTGCTGCATAAAACAGGTACAATGGTAATTAATGGAAATTTAAGATGCAGTAAATTGGCCCACAGTAATATCATACTTAAAGCGACATGGGCACAATTTCACAAAATATGAAATTTCTTAAATTTGCTTTCAAATGATAGTCTAGGCCATTGGAAGAATAGAGATACATTTTACACATAAAAATAACATACTCAAAAACATGTAGGGACGTTATAAGAGGTTAAAGACATCCAGGTAATTTGTAGACTAACTTTTAAGTTTTCCATAACTTGAATCAACAAATGTGTATATTACATGAATATCATAGACTCGTACTCATTGATATTAAAACCACAAAGGTCACAGACCAGTCAACCATGGTGCATGCCGTGGGAAACATGCATACGGCGTGCGTTTAAACGCCATTTCTGTCATCTGCTGAATTAATGTTGCCGGCGACGTTAATTAAAAAAATTGTTCTGTTTACCCATAAGGATGCTGATTTGGTCTTAGTCATTTCAAGTGAGGGCTAATGTTTAAGCTTTACAACCATGCAAAAATATCAATTGTGAAAAATCTTGAGGGCGCACTATATTTCAAATGTGCCAGTGTCTCTTTAAATACATAGGACCATATGCTATAAACTTGTACATGTACATGAGTGCCTTTCTGACAGTTGTAAACATGACATGAGTCATATGATAAGACTTCTAATGACATAAGCAAGATGGTTGATTTTGACAGGAAGTCATTGATTTTCAGATGAAGCAAAACATAAATAGGACAACGAGACAGACTACTGGGCAATGAACAACTGAATACTGGGCCTGATGAACAATGTAACTCAATTGTATAACCTCCTCATTTTGGAGTTCATTGAAATATTTCTTGTGAACTGGAAACAGAAAATTCTGATGTCCCGTTTTTTTAGCATTGTGTTATTCAGAAAGTGGAGTTGGCCGGAAAGGATGAAATGTCCCTTAGAGTATCCCCAGGGCTTAGTATGTTTTGTCACAGGAAGCAAAGTATATGTGCATAACATTTAGCAGAAGACGACTGAAAATTTATGAGCCCCTGAAATCATCACATATAACTTCATGCTTAGTTTACTCATACGAACCAGATCAAACCCCGAAGAAACTGAGGATTTGCTAAACATGGAAAATGCAGATCTGTAATTTGAAACATGTATGGAATATTTGACAGAAAATTTAAACAACAAAAATAACATTTGAACATAGCTAAATGCACTCATAAAATTACACTGTTTCTCACTTATCTATATCACAAGCTTTATTCATTAACCCTAGTGCCACCAAATCCTACAAAATACCACACCAATTCTCAGATGTAGCTATTGTGTCATCAAACAAAGAAAACATAGCGTGGTATCCACAGTGGGCTCCGGGTTCGAGCCCGACCCAAATTTCCCACTTTTTTCTTTCCCCTCTCGCGCTATTCTTTCACTTTCTCCTGTGACAAACAAATGGGGCGATAGGGTTAAAAGAATAAAGCACATGATACAGAGTTTGTGCAAAGGGTATAATGTAATTATGCCATCTGTATTGTCCTCTCAGCAATACTCGGGGAACATGCAGCAGCATTATTAACCTTAACCACATGAGCGCTAGATGCCGATGCTAGATGCAAAGGTAGCTATATCATTTATTAAAGCGGCACTGGCACATTTTCACAAAATATGAACTTTCTTCAAATTGCTCTCAAATGATCGTAGTGGAGGGGCCTATGTAAAATTTGGTGAAGTTCATGTTATTGTTGGCAGCCATGTCTAATGTATACTACTGGGTCTGACTATTCAGAAAAACGATGTGCCATTTTTTTCTGTGACCTTAGTGACGCTTGACACAAGTCAAGGTCAAAATGGTCATACCTCGTCCAAAGTATTCGACCTTGGAACCAAAATATGGTCAAAATTTCACAAGGAATCATTGTATATGCTATTATTTTAGTTATTTGACGCTTTCGTTTTCTTGTTATTTGTGGGCAATAAGTTACCTAATTAGAGACAATAAGATCATAACATTGCCTTACTCGCAGACCGCAGTCCTGTCCAGAGCAAGAGTTAGCTTGCAATTTTTTTGCACATACAGTCATCTACAAACACTCTTCTTGAATGTATAATAAATCGCTCTACACACCGCCAAGGTTGCCCCAAAACCTTATGTTTCATGGGTAATTTAAAGTAAAACTCAAGATGGAAGGATCGTCCTCATTACCGTGAAATAACCACGGTTCGCATTTCAGAGACAAAAGTACGTACTAGATACTAGGCTCAGTCACATGTATGGTGATTTAATTATTCTTTCCATCCAGAGACCTGAACTTGTCTCCCGCAAGATCAAGTAATAGAGTCACCCTATATCCCGTGTGGGGTTCTCACTTGGTTTGGGTAGGGACTTGCCTCAGAGAAGTCTGGAAGTAGGACCCCTAGCTATATCATTTTTTGCCAAAAAACGGAACCCCTCCCCCTTCCCCCAACGCCGTAGCTATACCAGAAATGTCATTGTTTGGGCCCAATTTAACCCAAATTTCCCCCCTTTTCTAAATTGTTTCTACATTTTAAGCAAATTTGGACAATTTTGACTTCAGATTGTAGGAAATTCAACTCATTTTCCTACAGTTTTAGAAAATTTGGCTTCTAATTGAGGAAATTTGACTAATTCTTCAACAAATTTGAGAAAATTTAGAAAAAACAACGAACCACTGCATACTAAAATTTGCATGAACAAGGGTCGCATTGATATACCAAAAGGCTAAAAATGAGAACTGATGTCTGTACAGTCAAGTCCCGCTATGGTCATTCGGGGGGTGTTTTGATAACTCCCTCCCCCCCCCCCCCAAGCATAAAACCCTGTTTTCATTATTTTTCCGTGGTCTTAGTGTATAGAGTGTATGCAATAAACCAGGTTAAGATAATATACTCCCTTGGCATGCCATACTGGCGGACAAACATCCACTTGCAGAGGTATAAGTCCTATGATCGATTCCACATAAAAAAAATCTCATGTGTTATTAATGTCTCTCACCACATTATCATTACATGATCTTGGTAAATCCTGTCGGCAGCCCTCTTGGAGAAACTGTTAGGATTGGTGGGTTTCATCATAGCATGTATATGTTTGTATTGCATACGATCTCTAAGTATATAGCACATCTATATTGCTGAAATTTTCATATTTTGGCGTCTAAATTGCGGCAGCTGTTTGCATTTAAGGCTGGAGATGACAATTTTAAAGACGGCAGAAAGTCTTTTTTGATGCCAAAAGACCAGACGGAGACGCAATTGTAAACTCTGTGCAGTATGGCCATAGTCAAAAATGTGCCTATCTACTTGTTACAGACCCTAATTCAAATAATACACTAGCTTTTGAGTTTGTTCATGGATGTGGGTACTGGCTGATTATCCTGAGCATGCAGCAGTAGGTCGCCGTCACACGCCCACCCCCACCCCAACAAAAAAACAAAAGACATCCCACAAATCCCACATAAGGTGCAAAAGGTTGACGTTTTGTTGATTTTTTCTCAAAAATGGTCGGCAAATTGTAGAGAATTTTGATAAGAAGTCGCACATTTTAGTGATGAGTATTCCCCCCCCCCCCCCCCCCCCCCCCAACCCCCCCCCCCCCCCCACCCCCCCCCCCACCCACCCCCCCCCCCCGCTTCTAAAATGGACCATTTTAGGGGTTATCTGTCGTTTATACGAAAAAGTCGACATTTTCAAAGTCTCGCGCCCCCCTTAAAGAAGGAGTTTACAAAAAGTACCTCGTAACAGTATAAGTAAATTCGAGAGGAGCTAAAATCACTACCCCCCACCGTAAAGCCCACCCTTAATAAGTATATAAGTGTAACTCCTACTCTTAATAATTTTGTATTGGCATATTTGACCGCTAAGCTCAGCAGAAATTTGTTTCTTGGTACCGTATACTGATACTCGAGATACGATTATTCCAAATCATATCCCCTCTAATGTAAGTTCAGTGTGAAAAGTACCGCTTTTTCCAGATTTTCAGTGTTTTATGCTAGCTCCCTTTCACATTATCGTATGTATCGTGCAGCAGATTCGACTCCTCTTGAATAAATGACGCCCTTTTACTGTTTCTTTGGCGCGCATGATATTCCCCAAAAAAATCATGACGGCAGCCCCGCGGCTCTGGATGGAGAAGAATATTAAAACATCACGCATGATCTGAGACTGAATTTAGATAAAAGTATAGCTAACTTTTGTTCTGCTGTTGTGCGAATCCGGTTGTTTCACGTTATAATTCGGCCATTAATTCCATGGATTTGGTATTTATAGCCTCCTTCCTTAAACTTTTCATAAACCTTTGTTTACTTGAGCCATGGCAGTTAAAATCCCCGAGGCAGGTATAATGTGGGTTGTGAGGGTTCACTATACATTGTGCAAAACATTAGCGGCTAACTCTTGCTTTGGACAGAACTGGAGTCTGAATAGGGCAAAATTTCTTATCATGTCTCTAATTAGCTTATTTGTACAATAGAACAAGAAAAGCCAAGCTCCAGTACAAATAAATATCATATACACTTCGCTTATGAAATTTGGGCGCACATTTTGGTACTAAGGTCGAATATACTTTGGACGATGTATGACCGCTTTGACCTTTGACCTCGTGTCAAGGTCACTAAAGGTCAACGAAAAAAATGGCAACATCGTTTTTCTGAATAGTCAGACCCAGTAGAATACATTTATAATGGTTGCCAACAATTAACATGAAGTTCATAAAATCACTCTCTGGAGAACATAGGCCCCTCCACTATAGTCTAGGCCATTGGTAGAATAGAGATACATTTTACACATAAAATAACATACTCAAAACAGATAGGGACGTTAATAAATTGTTAGAAACATCCAGGTAATTTGTAGGCTAACTTTTAAGTTTTTCATAACATTAATCAACAAATGTGTATATTACATTAATATCATACACTCGTACTCATTGATATTAAAACGACAAAGGTCACAGACCAGTCAAACAGGGTGCATGCCGTGGGAAACATGCATACGGCGTGCATTTTCTTGTGTTAAATGCCATTTCTGTCGTCTGCTGAATTAATGTCGTCGGCGACATTGTAATCGTTCTGTTTACCCATAACAACGCTGATTTAGTCTTAATCATATCAGATGAGGGCTATAAAAGCTTTACAACCATGCAAAAAATTTTTAAAAAATGAAAAATCTTGAGGGTACACTATTTTTCAAATGTGCCAGTGTCTCTTTAAGCCAATAAGAAGTATGGTAAGAATGGTGGTTGAGCTGAAGAGCATTGAGCTGAAATATTTTAGAAAGTCTATTTTAATTGGTTACTCAAATGAATATATGTAATTGACCAGTCAAACAATCCAGCACCCAGGGGTTAACATGTTTTTATAACAGTGGGACACAATACGCATCAGAGAACTGTGCCATAAGAGATTGGAATATTTGTTGTGGGGGTTTATTGGCTGTAAGCCAGGGGAAGTCTCCTGGGGGGAAGTCTACTGTGTGAAATAGAATTAAAGCAGTTTAAGGAGATCTGTGAAATGATCTACAAAGAGGAAAAAACAAAGTCGCAGCTCTGTCTGGGTCCACAGGGCATTTGGGGGAGTAACGTACGTCAAATGTAAGTGAAAGGGATTGCAACCTTTTTTGTAGCCAATCATTGAGAAATGTTTTGCTATAGCAATTAGCATTATTGGTCTAAATTGATCCTGTTAGAAAGTTGTAGTATGCTGCTCTAAGGAACCCACTGCACTTGGTTTGTTTGTGTTGACAGTTCAAATACAACTACACTTCCTCATATGTGCAGGTGGTTTAATTATTCTTGGAAATGGTTCAGCAAAATGTAGTGCTGCATGCATATTGTACAAACCTATCTAAGCTTATCTAGTTGATATGCATGCCCTTTCGTATTCTCAGAAAGTTCACTTCATTTACTGCATGGATTTCAGTGTGGGTGTGAATTGACTGTCATCATATATACTCCAGGTATCTTTTCTGTTTATGGAAATGATCTTTTTTGGTTAATTTGCTGTTGTTTTTTTTTCCTGTCAAAGTCACCACAAAATATTAAATAACAATTTTGTTATTTTATGAAATTCTAGCAGGTTAATATTGTTTGCATTTTACTAAAGAGTAGGCTTTGCTTTTACAGGTAGCCAGATGGCAGCATACAAATCACATTACTCTTGATGGGTGCTCTAAGCTAAATCAAATTTATTCCGCATTATATAGAATTAGACTGTGTTTAGTAAGTTAGTTAAACCAAAGTTTTAAATCCGGTTTTGTCCCCGCTAACGGGGGTGGCCGGATACACCCCACAATCATGCAGCAATACTGGCTTGTAAGCAGTGGCGTAACAGGCCTGCCCGCTCTGAGGGGGCAAATTTCCCAGTTTTGGGAAATTTTCCCTCTCAGGGAGGTCAAAAGACCAATTTTTCCCGGTCAGAGGGCTAAAAAACGGCTGATTTAGCGTGATTTTTGCCAATTTTTTCCCGGCCAAAGTCATCAGGGGGGCAACCTTCCCCCGCCTGTTATTCACTGCTTGTAAGGATTTATTGGAGCAAAGGATAAATGACCGGATGCCTTTTCCACAGTTTTCGGTGGTGGGCCTAGCCTTTCGGGCAACCATGCGTACCATGCAAGGCAGCATGTGCTGGATGGCCACCATTAGCTCTCCAGAGCTGAAGCCCTTGTAGGTAGATCTTCTTTTTCATTCTACCAGGGTAACCAGCTAACCTCGTCAGATTTCCTTAGAAACCTGATGGGGGGGGGGGGGTGGGTGACAGTTTATCCACCGACAACTCGGCCCTGG
The DNA here is from genome assembly GCA_023653785.1 of Ophioderma brevispina. Taxonomy (NCBI): domain Eukaryota; kingdom Metazoa; phylum Echinodermata; class Ophiuroidea; order Amphilepidida; family Ophiodermatidae; genus Ophioderma; species Ophioderma brevispina. The sequence goes on along the minus strand of JAMKCH010077769.1, from coordinate 90,507 downwards.
GACAGGTATTACGGGTTACTAGGATACCAGTATAACAGTAGCAGGCCCTCAAAGGAAACCTGACCTGACCTGTGTTTAGAAGTTGAAATTATCATGGACTCATTGATGCACCATTCACATACACATTTATCAACTCAAAAGATTCCATAATAGATACTAAGGAAATAGTTTGACTAAATTCTCACAACTTAACATTTTAGCGGTGGTGGCTTGCAGCTGACGTCTGTCAACCTTCAATGCCAAATGATGATACTGGGGAGGTGGAGAAGTCATGTAACTTCACCTCATGACAAAAATCTTGGCAGAGGGTGACAGGGCCATGTTTACACAGGATTTATTTAGGAGGGGACTTCAAAAAAGTGGACTTTTGTAAAAAGTGGACCTACCCCCCCCCCAAAAAAAAAAAGGCTTTTTTTTTTGGACCTTTTGAGCATCTTATTGCCAAAAGGTCGACTTTCTTGTCAATTTTTCTCTAAATTTTGGACATTTTTATTGGAAAAAAATCCGTACAAAGTGGACTTCTTTGACCTCTCTGGAATTTGGGGGTTTGACCGTTCCCTTGTTCTGCAGGTCACTACCACTTTTAATCCACTTATGGGTCAGTGCATATAGGAAGGACAATTTATTTTCAGGAAACAGGTAAACTTGGTGTCCGGGTGTATTTAATTCCTCCTCAACATGCCCCGTTTTTGGGAAATTTTCACCTCCACTAGGTCCCATGTGATCCCCCACATTCCTATCTTAACACATAAAAACCCTGACTTTTTCACTCATTTTAACCCACCAAAAGACTGCACACGTTTGTTTCATGATCTTACTATCTTTTCTATTTGTTTACAATACCTTATAGCATATGGGGGGGGGGCAATGCAGTATGGGGTCAAAACACCCTCTGGGTCAGACGGGAGTGGACATCTGGCATTTTTTTACATGTGGGGAGTTCCCAATAGATAAATCTGTGTTTATAAAGGGTGAAGCATGTTTTTAATGATATTTTTGTTCTTAGCAGTCCTGAAATTTTTTAGTTATGGTTAAAAAAGATTGTTTGCCCCACCCCATCTAACTTCATCCTCTATAATCCCAGGGGCTGCTAACCAGTCCCTGAATGCCATCTCTAAAACATTTTTCAAGAAAAACAAAACAAAAAAACTCTGCATCATTTTCAGCTAATTGGGCCAAAGTGGCAAGGTGTCTCATCACTCTGTGAGCTAAACACCTGCTGAAATAAACTGAAAGTACTTCACACGCATGACTTGTTTAACACTGGTTAATCCAGCCATGAAGCTGTCAATTGTGGCATATCAAATGTGTTCCTAGTAGGGCAGATGCTATACAAAACCACACCTCTGACTTCCTGTCTGTCATTGGATAACATGCAAAGTGGTGCAACCGCATTCAAAAAACCAGTCGTCCGTGCTGGGCGCCGGACATTTTGAATATTGCAAAAGGCCGGAATATTAATCATTTTGGGTGCTTGTATACACCATAATGTCATTCTATACCACAAACACAATCCGCACAAAACTCATACACCTTTTGTGATGTTGGGTGCTATTGGGTGGTTAATTTTGTCCTACCCTGGCCCACACGAATACCCGACACATCAGCCTACATCTTGATTTAAATAAACCGCCTCAATGAATACTCTTTTTTCTCACCTAAGCGCGCATTGCATTGGAGAAAAAGAGTATCGGAGCATCATATCCGGTACAACATTATTACAAAACACCTGGCCACCGTCTAAACATACTTAATTTGTTCACTACGATTAGTGTAATATGCAAAGCGGCACCACAGTATGTGGAAGAGCGGAGGCAGCCATTGCTTTCTATGTTGGTACTCTAGGTTTTCTTTGTGGTCGGCAAAATGCGAGACGGTGAATTTCTAACGTTACGTAACGTTTGCCTCTCTATCTATATAGAACCTCTTTGGATAAATGTGACCCATGTAATTTGTTGCTATTTGTGTACATGTTTTACCACGTGAAAAAGAAAAGAAGAATCAACCAGGTAGGCTATCTTGTCTCTTTTGCCAATTTGGGAGATTTTATCATTACCTGAAGAAGGCGAACCGCTGGGAAATGGTACCTTATTCTGAGAATGTGAAATTATAGTAGATGTGGGCTATAAGAAGGTCTGTTTGTCAGATCACTTCGAACACAGGCTCATTTGATGACTGTAAACACCCTGATCCCACTTTTGAGTACACAATTTAAAAAGTGCGAAAACCAGGTGCCCCGTCGAAATTCAAATGGCCGCCAAATGTCAAAAATTTGATTTTTGACCATAACTAAAATTATTTTTTGCTCAATTTCTTAATTTTGGTGCATACCCTGTTTTGGGATTAGGAATCAGCTATGCAACTTTTCATCTCACCATAGCCTTTTGTTTTTCTTGAAAATGCCATTTTTGCTTAAAAGTGGCTTCTGAGGGCGGCTTTCCCATAAATAAAATGCGCATCCGATTGAAAATGGTGATTTTAACATTCAAAAAGTTGAAGAGCTGTTATTATGAAACACGTCTGAAAATTTGACCTGTGTTGTGGTTTGATGCAGTTTTAAGGACGATAAGCGTTTTCATGTATTAATAAATGCCCTCCATTTAAACCCACACGTAAGAAAAGAAAGTTTGTTGACCCCTTGTATATGTCAATAGGAGTGTTTTCATCAAATTTTAAATTGAGGCAACTGGGAAAAAAATGTATGTGATTACAAGAAAGTCATTAGTCTTCAGGGAAAGATGATTTTCCCTATCAAACAATACGATGTATGGTCACCAGGTTAAAAGTTAAAACTTTTGATACGATATGTACTTTTTGGGAAAGCGCCCTCGCAGTCCCAATTTTAAGCTAAATTTGCCAATATCAAGATAAACGTAAAGGTCGTGGTGAGATTTGGAAGTTGCATAGAATGATTCCTTGCAGGTCAAAACATGGGTATGCCACAAAAATGAAGGCTGATTAAACCAATAAGCCTATCAAGTTATGTCAAAATATGATTTTTTGGCCAATTATGGCGCATTTTGGATTTTTCGATGGGGCACCCTGGTTTTTGCACTTTTTAATTTGTTTCTTCGAAAATGGGATAAGCATCATTAAAGTCATCATTTTAGCCTGTTTCGAAGTGATCTGAAACTATGACCCAATATACCCTCTATAGCCCACCTCTAATTATAGGCCTTCTTTTGAAGATAAACATAATGGAAAATATGTGCATTTCTTATTATTTTTTCTGTATCTGGCAGATGTTTTTGCCTTTATCTGATGTAATATCAGTTCATAGCTTGCTAATATGATAATGTAATTTGTGCAAAGTGTATCTGATTGTAAAAGTATTGAATATTTTTCAATTAAATGGGGAAAATGTAGTTGATTGATTTCTGGAGCATATTTTATACACCGCCCTTCAATTTGGGCTTCAAAACCACATGGAATCATTGGCTGGGAATTTTAAAAGTGTAACTTCGAGCCAGATTGGCACCTTGAACAAATGTGGCTGAACACAAAATGGATGCGAGCAAGTGTCATACAATGTGGGTCAAGGTTAAAGTATTTGAATTAGCAATCTTGCTGCAGTTATAGATGTTAATTTGATGAATTATTCTTTCATACAAAATATTTTACCCAGTAAAATATAATAGGGAAGGGGAAAAAGCTTGTGTTTTTGCCAACAGACTGATATTTTGAAGAATAAACTTCACAATAACATCAATCAGTCATATTTATTTTCATTTCAATATCAAAATATAAACATAATTATTTAATTGGAAATGTGTTCTTGGATCGAAAACCACAATATGATGACATTAAATTTTTCTGACTCTTGAAAAAAAAAATGTTGAGTTGAATTGGGTATTTAAAGAGACATGAGGAGATTTCCAGGAAGAAGCGCCCCCAATTTTTCTCGAACCCCGTTTTTTTACATATTTGGAATGCTTACCAATGTATTAGATCACATCTGAAGTGAATTTATACGCCGTCTTTATGTAATAAGATGATGATTTAGTAGTTTCTGTTGTGCACGACAGAAAGTCAAAGCATGGTTTTCTACGGGGAACGATTACGATAGCAGGCACGCTCAAAACAAGGTTTGCGGTTTTATTTTGCACCTGTTTGTCCAATAAACCTTCGAAACGTTCTCGGTAGGTGGTCTACAACCGATCCAGTGAAATTTGAGAGAAATTCGTATTCTAAAAAAAATCTCCTCCTGTCACTTTAAAGGGGGATGGCCCGATTTAAGGATATGAAGTTTTCGTCTTGATAGATTGGCCTTCACCCAAAAACCCCACCTGTCAAGTTTCGCGCCGATATTTCAATGCGTTTTCATGTGAGAGCAGAAAACGTGATTTCGTAAGCCCCATAGAGTACTGTGTAAAATTAATATTGGTCGACCAAATTGGGGTACATTTTCGCTCATTACTTCCAAACCAAACATCCTTTGGCCCTAAGATTTCACAGGGTAAATGAGAAAAATAGTAGCTTTCTTCTGATACCAAAATGTTGACCACTTCCGGTAAAATCTGGGCTTCTGGGGACGAGGCTATTAGCGATCGGGCCATGGACCTTTAAATCATTCCTTTAGAGATGCATTTCATGCCCCAGCACCTTCATTTTATTTATGGTTCACTGCATATCCTCAAGAAATTCCCAAATTCCATTTGATTCTGACAGTGCATTTTGATGTTTGATGTACTGTGATCTACAGTAGGACATGTGTTGTAAATCTGGCCATTTATGGATAAAATGATGTTTTTTTCTTCTAGAGTAAATCGAATTTGCATGTAAGATTAGCCACACATGCTATACTTAGGCCAACTGTTCAAATGATGTGTATGAGATTTTAAATGATACATGAAAATCTAATTTTTTTGGAAGTCGGAGAAAGGGGCTGTTGATCGTGAAATTCTTAATTTTGTCCATATTGCTCATCCCTCTGTCCTTGCATGATTTGCTGGGGAGGATTCACCCTCTTCCACATGGCAAGTCTTGTATTGTTTATATCCGTGGAACGAATCCCTACAAACGCTTCAGCTTGGTGGTAGACACATCTCTGCTGGTAGACACATTTTCGCTATTTTAAGTAAAACCTCCCTGTCCTTGTCATGCGCGATGTCGAGCTCAGCGAGCCCAACACTCAATGGAAACCCCAACTTCAATGGAAACCCAAGGAAACCCAATAGCGATTAATTATTAAAAAAATGTTAAAAAACCATATTTTATTGATAATAAATTTGTTGGCAGAATGCCCCCCATAATCATATATGGTGTGTTCTTACCAAATATGGTGTGTTCTTAAAACCAATATGGCTTGTGTTCTTTCTAAACGCATCCGACTTTACCCAGTAGATTCGTATTCACCGTTATACTACCCTACTCCCCCCCGAGAGCGCCAGTACCTCAAGTGCAATTCCAGCGGTTAGCATAAGAGGGTGGGAATGTAGTCAAATTGGAGATCCGTTGGTGTGTTGTTTATTTAATTATAGAAAAATCATTTTAGGAAATGAAAGAAAATCCTTATGGTCCAAGCCGCACCGCGCCAATAAGGACTCGCATATAGTAGACTACGGATATCGCAAATTCTGCCAAATGCAGTGAGCATAGATGAGTGCATTGGGTAGCAAGTGGCTAACCAAGGTTGCTGAGGCGCCTTCTTTTCAGCGTAAACATAGGCGTAAACTTAAGTGAATAAAAAAATAGACGCTGTAGCTATGCAGAAAAATTGGCGATGCAGAATAGGAAATGTTTCGAGTGACGAAATTGAATGAAATAAACCGTCTTTTTCAAGACCTTCTAGTTGAGCGTGTTACGCCGAGGCGATTTGTGGGCAGTGTTTAAGCTTTGAACCAAAATCGCTGTGGATATATATATGGCCCGTATGAGCCCAGTACTAGCACTTATTGATGATAACATCATTGACATCGTGGATCGCATGCCCTGTGATGTGGGATTCTAAGTTTATAGTTGTCATGGTTGTGGGCAATCCAACAAATTTGGAGTATTCACTGTGCCCTTGAGTTTCGTAAGGGCTACGATGATGTAACTTGTAGAAAGAGGGGACGGTTTGGGTGACTGTTTGGTGACCGGGTCATTTGTCCCTTGTTGACCCATTTGTGACCTTTGGGCGGTCACAATGTTAACCCTTTCCCGCAAGGCTTGTGTGCAGTTAATTCTGGATTCCGTAAGGCCGTATATGATGTAACGTGGGGGAAGGAAGCGGGTTAAGAGTTCTCGACCTGATAATATGTGGGGCATATTTCGGGCAATTACATATGCAAATGAGCTAATTAATATGCAAAAATCAGCGTAATCACTTTAATTTTTAATGGTACATCTGACATGTAAAAATTCCTTCCTCGCAAAAACCCATTATGGTTGTGCATCTTCTTTGCCATTTTAAAGTTCCTGATACATGCGGCTTAGGTATGCAATGAGCTAATAAATTATGCATAATTGCTGTATCGCTAAAAACGGTACATCGGATATGCAAATTCCTTTGATACATGAAAAACTACTATACCATACATCCTGCATGTGTGAATCAATGGAGGGGGCAGTGTGGGGTGTTGGGGGCCGGATGGGGGGTAGTGGTGGGGTTTGTGCGTCAGGGAGGGGTGGGATATGTTGTGGAGGTGTGCGGGGTGGGGTGCGTCGGGTGGGGGCGTTGGGGAGGTGTCGGGTGTGTGCGTCGGGGTGGGACAGGTGGTTTGACCTTGTGACCCCATGTGACCTTGGGGACCCCTGTGACCTTGGTGACCTCATGTTAACATCACGTGACCTTGGTGACCTCACGTGACTCTTGGTGACCTCATGGGACTTGGTGCCCTCACATGACCTTTGGCCCTTCACAATAATTGTCGGGGAGGGGTCGGTTGGGGTGCGACAGGGAGGGCGGGTGTGTCAGGTAGGGGGAAGGGTGGTGTGCGTTGGGAGCAGGTTGGGGTGAACTCATGTCACCTTTGTGACCCTGTGTGATCGTTGTGACCTCATGGCACCCCAACGTGACCTTGGTGACCTCATGTCACCTTGGTGAATTCATGTCACCTTGTTGACTCCTCAGTCACCGTGGGTGAACTATGTTCACCTTGGACCTCAGTCACCTTCGACCACATTCTCAAACCGTGACGGCAAGTGACACTAGCGGTCCAATGACCGTGACATATTTTTTTTACTTGCATTTTTATTCACATACAATTTGTCCTAGTGATAAATCATATATTTGACAACACAAAAATATCAACCATTTGGAAAATTATTATCCGTAGACAACAGCAGGGAGCTATTTAAAAATCACCCAAAAACACCATTTTTTAAAATGTTGCCCTTGGGCCAGGAAGTGTTAATCATAGCTCGCATGGGTCCAGGCAGTGTTAAAGGCATTATATATATATATATATCAAAATACAAAAAATACAATTAGCGTGTAAAATATGCCATAAAGCCAGCTCTCAATTCATCACCCACATTTAATTAGTTCTCATGGGTCCAGGTCAGTGTTAAAGGTATATTCATTAATTTATCATTTACCAAATACAGAAATACCAGACCATTCCATCATTACAAAATTAAAGGGACCATCTTTACTTCATTGTATCAGTACCAATTAGTCATTCCTTCAGGGTCCGCATCCCAAGACGGGCTGCAAAGTACCAACAGTCACAACCCACCAAACCAAGGTGCCACGATCCACACGGTGCGGTGGACCCCGCCTCTGTACCTCCTAGCATATGATTATACCTCATTCATACTCCTGGGGGATGAGGGACAAGTGAGGCGAAAGTGCATGACATGCCCAAGGACCACAACCACCACTAGCTCCAAAGGGGTTCGAATCCATGGCCTTCATCAAGAGTCATTGACTGTATCCGACGTGGTTGCCACTTATTCATGCCTCACCGGGACAATGTAGTAATGAAATCGGACCATCAAACTTTAATTTTAGTGCCCAAATGTTATTGTTAAGTGGCATGTATAACAAATCAACCTAGCAATTAAGGTTCGAAAGTTGAAATATGAACACGAACTATGCTAGGCTGGAAAGAAAAAACACACAGTTCAAGTACTCCTAACCCCATATTATATACCTTTTTTTCAGAAACAAGAGCAGAAGACCAAAGTATAATTCAAGTTCGCATCAGCACTAGTGAAGTCAGCTTTGTGGTAGAGGTACCATTTGACACTGCATCTTCAAATTTCTTCAAAAATCTCAAGACATACACGAATGGTAATTTCTTTATTTTTTGTGACATGAATTATTGTGCTCGTCCATCATCCTATCATTTCCCAATTATGGTAAAAGTATGATGACAACGATATCTAATTTTCTCTTTCCTCCCAAAAAGTTCAGCTTTGTCAGCTCAAGTCAACCAAAGAATTTTTTAAAGCCTAAACTAGGAATTTGAACTTTGGCCGAAGTTGCACAACAATGACTGCAGTCTTACAGATCAGTAGTTATAATTCATAAATGTTCGATCATTATGAGAGTAGAAGAATGATTGGACAGCAACCATGCATAGGCGTAAATCCTGGGAGGGATGGGGGCATATACCCCCCAATATTTTGATGAGGGGGGATGGTCAATACGATCACCCCCCCCCCCCAATGTTGATGCCTGTTCATGTGTTTTTGACCAAAAATAACCTCATTTTACCATAATTGTTTAAAAATGGTAAATTTTTGCGCACTTCGCGCGCATTTTGTTCTAATTACAATTACATCTAATGATATTAGCTTCGAAATTGAAATTTTTTTGAGCGCCCACATGTGCTAGTAATGCATCTTTTCAGCAAACCCCGTTTCATTCTTAAATTTTCATCAACCCCGTCCCCCACAATGTCAAAAAGAAATTTTACGCCACTGCAACCATGCATTGATATTTGTCATCGCACATTGTATACATGTTAATAAGCATACACGGTGTGCTTAGAATGTTCATGTGCAACTTGGGATTGATTAATTTTATGGGCATGTTTTTGTAACAAATTACATTACTGCAGTGGATTTTGTAACATATTCAGATTGTTGGTAAAATGTGTGCTGTATTGATGATACGATTAGATTTTTAAAACCTTGTGCATTGGTAAAAACCAATGCACATGCATCAATTTGACCAGACTTATAATGGCACACGCTTTACATTTATTCCACTGCCACAAGAATATGTTAGCTGCCATACAAATGCCCAAAGCATCCTCAGTCATACCTTTGGGTGACACTCAATGGACTATGTTCCTAACTGTTTGTAATGGGTATCAGACTCCAACATATCTAATTTTATTGATGTCACAAATGTAAGTGTGTACATAGTTACACAAATAAATCGATAATGTCCTGAGTTTGCTATGTCACAATTAAACCTTGCCGGATAAGGCCAATGAAAGTCAATGTTATGTTTCCCATAACATTTTTTGCAAATCATAATGAGACAACTATTTCATTTTTCATTATTCATTCGTAATTTTGCAGTAACAGCCATTTCACCAACCTTCAGCATGCTCTAATACCTACAATATTGTGTCAAAACACCACCCTACATTTGGAAATGATTTTGCAACTGTTCTTTGGTTTAAAAGCTACTAAAATCACATCACAAGATGTGATCACAAGAAGCAACCTTGATATTTTCGTTAAAATACAAAAAAATAACAACTTTTTAGGGATTTCAGCATCTCAAATGCGGGCAGAAAATCATAACGCGGGCGGGTTACGGGACACATAACATCGACTTTCATACGCCTAATGGAGAATCTTTTGATTGACACAACTACAAATGTCTCCTTTAACTGCTTGTAAAACCAGACAGGGAAGGACAAGCATCAAAATTGAGCCCTGGCCCACACATAAGAAAATAATTTAGTCATACTACAATAAATTATCCATTTGACCTCAGCCTTGGACATCTCTTGTGATGTATTTGCAAAACTTGTTTGTATTACATGTACTATCTGGAATCCTATTGGGGTCCACTGTGTTTGCCATACTTAACCAAGATAGGACCATATCTTGACTTTTTGTCTTATTTAATTAATAATGTTATGGTAATTTTCCCCCAACAGGGAGCATTGAAAAAATCAAGAGAGGCATACCTCTACACTTCAGATGGCTCCAGAAATATGACATCCAAATAAAACCTACAGGGGAGGCAATAAGTAAAACAACACGGCCAAAGACTGTAGCAGACCCTTTCGGAATGTCCTCATTTGATGCAACAACTGCTACCACTTCAGACCAGTATGTGAACATGTCAGGTAGCGATATCAAGCCACAGAGAATAACTGTGAGCGGTGATACAAGGACTCAGGATAAGAGTGATATGAAAAACTCTAACAGACATCAGACCATGCCTCCTTCCTACATCAATGCCCCTCATGATCCATGGGAAGGAATGCAGCCACTTGTACAATTTGGGATACCAGAGGATGAGGGTACTTTGGTACATCCCAGAGCGCCGATACAACAAGGTATGTTGTTCAGTTTGTGTGGCAGGTGACAATAAAGCCATCAAGCAAGTTGCTGATGAAAGTCAAGTTCAGGTGTACGGCACAGGAATAGTATCCATAAGTGCTTGTTGCACCACTTCATCAACTTAGCATCTTCTCTTTGTTAATGGTTCATTAGATGTCCTTGTGAACAGGGAGTTTCCGTAACCTGACCCATCTGACACACTTTTCTGACACACTTATGAATTCCGAAACCTTAACGGAATAAACCTCCCGGTGGGGGCACCTTGTATACGAAGGTGTAACGCATGCTTGTTCTGAAAATTCAAAAAGACCCCTATTTCGCGCGCTTTCAAGGACAATTTTTTGAAAATTTACCCCTATTTTGCGGAAAAACAAGGACAATTTTGCTTTAAAAATACCCCTTTTTTATCCATTCAAGGACAGTTGTCAAAAACATACCCCATTTGTGCAAAACAAGGACATCATTTAGATGCAACAACTTTAATGGTGAAAATGACTATGAGCTGATTTCCCGCATTAAAACTAAACGATTTCATGATTTTGTTGAAAATCGATGAGTTTAAAATAAATTTTACATCCATTTCCTGTTTGACAAACAATTTGAATTTAGGTTCATTTGAAAGAATTTTAAACTACTGAGCAAAATTTTTTATACCGTCAACGGAGCCCACAGTTAGTAAGAAGACTGTGAGATTATCAGGAAATCCAATGCGGCAAAACTGCTGAATTTGGCAGTCCGTCCCTCATGCATACATAGTAGTGATTCGATTGGGATTGAAATCACACACAAAAAACATTCCCCTTGTTTGGGTTTAAGGTCCAGTTTAAGTGTGTGAAATCCAGGTATGCATCCTAGCCACACTTTCACGTTTTTGCGTCTTTGAAGAATTCTGTGGCAATTTCCCTTCGGGGCATTGTTGCAAGCCCGCAGTCGACATCTTTGCCATAATTTCCCCATTTTTGCGAAGTGCATCCCTTTCGCTTTTTGAGTGCGAAATACGGCGGTGCGGAGGAAAGTAAGTAGACTGTGTCACAGACTGCGAAAGATACGGTCTAGGTATAATGTCTAAATTGGCACTGCATGAGAGACCAACGTTATCAGTCCCCCAATAGATCGGCACCAGTATTTTCCGCAACGCCGTAAGGTAAGAGTCTCTGCAGAGGCCCGGGCAGCAAAATAATGTAAACAAGGGAATCTCCGTGTCCAGTTCTCTACAAATTGGAGGAAAAACTGGGGAAAACACAAACATTTCCCGAAAATTCAAGGCTCCAAAATGTTGATAGATAGGTTATTTTTTGCATTTCACGGACACTGTCCTCTGAAAAACCACCCTATTTCTGAATTTCGCGGACATCAAAATTGTTCGCGAACAGAGTGGGGAAAATACCCCTTTTCCTCGAAATTTAGAACGAGCATGCGTACACATAGGCAAATATATGTGACTCCACCCGGGATAAACCTGTGCTTTATTCTGTGAAGGGTTTCCGAATTCATAAGTGCATCAGAAAAAAGTGTGTCAGATGGGTCAGGTCAAGGAAACTCCCTTGTGAACAGAGTATTTCCAAAATTTCAGTTGATTCTGATTGTACCTTTGATATTATGAACAAATGTTTGAATCACAGAACCCCATTTTCCTCTGTATTGTATTCAAGTACAATATTGTAATTTCTATAGAGTAGATTGAATGTGCATGTGAGATTAGACACATACATTATATTTACATTTCCCGCAAATTAATCGTGGCGAGCGTGGAATTGGAACACTAGGTACACACATAGCAATGCGGTGTTGTGTATGGGGTGTATTTACGCAGCTTTGTAAATGAGATGCAAACATGTACACTGTGTCTTATGCTGAATGCTGTATGTATGCAGCAGGTGTCTAATACCCCTGCCATGATTCTTCTGCGGGAACTGTAGGCCTAGGGGTTCAGAAATATTTAAAAAAATCTCAACTTGTGTTTGAGGTAAATGAGGGGAAATGAGGCTGTGGATCACGAAATACCTCTTTAAATAAATAACATCAGTCCCTCAATATATCACCTCTCATTACATTCTTTCATTCCAAACAATAAGCTCTCATTTTATAATGCATGAAAATACTTCTGTCATACTCATCTCATGCCATGAGTATTTATTATGTTTCCATATTATTTCAAAGCTTGACTTTTTTGTGTTCATACAAAAGTATCTCTGGCCTCTCATGGCATCCTGTGCTGACATGCATCGCAGGTGAGTAGTAACTTGTTGCAGCCACTTTTGCTCTACATCAGAATTGCAACCTTGATTGATCTCAATCACGCATAAAATGTATGAGAAAGAGTTGCCAAATGACAAGAAATATTTTCATGCATTATAGAAAACAAATATGGGCGGCTTTTTATTTGAGAAATGTTGCATACTATTGCATCTCGTTGACTAGGGACTGTGGACTACAATTTCAGACATTCAGAGATCCAGGGAGTGCTTGTTTCTGTCAGTGAACCTTTGTGCCTGCATAAACACATTCAAATGTTTCCACTGTTTATGCGGATACAGATAAATTTCATGGTTGGAGCATCATCTTTTTTTACACATTCAAAAATATTTTTTCAAATCAGAATTTTTAGCTGATTCGGACGATGTCTTTTTAGACCTCCTGAACAATGTTTTGTGTTGTGAGAATGTCTCCTACCTGTGGGTGTGTGCATGTGAAATCCCATTGATTCTTGTATTTAACTATTTGGCCCACATCCACAAAAGAATTTAGTCCAGGACTAAATCCATCTAGAAGGACCCTTTATTTTTGTAAAAAACAGAATGAAGAGGAAAAATTTGAAATCGGTAAGTTCTCAGCTTTGAGAGTCTACCTGTAGTATATCTTTGTATTTTCACCAGAAAAGGCTAATATAGGAAAGAAGATGAATTTTTAGAGGTCCTTCTAGTAGGAATCAGTACTAAATTCTTTGTGAATATGGGCCTTAGAGTCTGGACAGTCAGTGCCCCTTAACATTGCACACACATCCTTAACCATTTGTGGTGTGGGATGCTGTGGAGTGTTCTGCACTCTAACAATTACTTACATGTAGATTTCCTATTCTTTCACCCACTGATAACATTCAGTTTCAGCCTGGTCATCAGCGTGGCCATCTTCTGCATGGTCAGCATGGCCATCAGCATGGCCAGACACCATGTCATCGCTAGAGCCTCCTTCTAGTAATTCATCTAACTCTACAGGTATTCAGTGTCGCATGCATGCAAGCTCTTTATGCACGTTGATGATGTCACATAAGTGCACTGTGTTTCTTTTCATATTTTACTTGTCACCCCTTGTTCTCACCAGAACTGGAAACGTTTTTTTTTTCCACATGCATTGGAAGCTTTTGCACTTGCTACACACCACTAAAGCTATACACATTTTTCTGTTGGTAATTAATGTGAACAAAGTAAACCCTTGTGGTTCTTGTGAACCTGCAGGAATTTGTTTCAGCAGTATAATTTGAGGAATTGAAATTGTCTTTTTATCCCCCTGGCTTGAAAAGCAGTAGGGGGATATTGTGATAGTGCACAATATATATGTGTGTTCCAATTTGGTTAGGTTTTCGTTTTTCACGTCTCTTTCAAAAATGTTAAGCCGATTTACACCAGACTTGGGGTTAAGGTGCAATAGGGGTTCCTTCATGTGTGGGTGATGTCAAAGGTCATGGACCAAGGTCAAAGGTCATCAGGTCATGTTCCAGACTGCCATCTTGCCGGGGGATGACGCAAGTTTACTTGCAGTATTTTTGTGTTATCTTGTGATGTTCAATATTCACGAGGATATTTTGAGGCACAATCCTGTGTTGTATGCTGAGTAGTCTTGTAGAAAGTTGTGTATCACACAGTCGCAAGCATTGAAACTAATAAGCTAGGGTGTGTTTGGGCAAAATAGACTGAGAATATGTGAAATTAATGTTCCTAAGGTCTATGTTGTCCTAAACATATCTCTATTCTTGCGAGTAACTTTTAAAATTACTAAAGCATTGCAATTCATGAAAGTGGTTGCTAAGATTGTTGATCCAAGACAAAATATGGAGAAGAATGAAGGCAGGATGACATGCATATGGAAGACATATTATAGAATACACTGTCCATTGTGCTGAATAAAAAAGTTCAACGAATGTATATAGTGTAGACCTTTTCAGGCACTGATCAGAAATCTTTCGCGAAAATATTCAGGAAGTTGTCACAAAAGCAAAACAAAACTAAAGTCCTGCAATCACAAAGCCGGACATGTTTAGGATGTCAACGGTGTTTGTGTGTGTGCGTGTGATGCGTGTGCGTGCGTGAGTTAGATGCGTGATTGTTCAACGCCCCAATCACTTAATTAGCACACTGCTTTTAATTGAATGCATAACTAATTGCCAAAATTCACCAACATTGTTGAATATAGGATCAAATTACCAAGTACTTGATTAGTCATGTTCGTTTGATTGGAGATGGTCGTGCTATGTCGGTGTTGTATTTTATAAAAATCTTCCGGACAAGGTCAATAAGTCAGAATGTATGGTTGCATAGACCTGGACACTAAGAAATAGAATCTAATGTAACAGGTTGTTGTCCATTGAGTCAGCGTGTTTGGTCAGTGTGACGTTTGTTCAGCCCATGTGATGTCCTGTATGAGTTGAAAAGCCAATGGAACGAACAAAAAAACTCTGGAAATTTATGGAATATATGGTGTGCTATCCCAATAGGGCCAAGAATTTAGTTTTAACGTGGAAATTTCTGGGAACAAGACTGAAAATGTCAGGATTGGTGCGAAATGTGTCTAGAATAACATAATAAAAGTCCCCTAAAATCCTCATTGTGCTTTTCAGAATAAGGGGTCAAAGTTTTACAGGGGTAAAATTACAAAATATTAGAATTGTCCTTAAAATGTGGTCCACATTTTGTCATGTACCAAGGATCAATAATAAAAGGTATAGTTTGCCCTATCTAACACCTGTAGTTTTAAGTACCAAGACCTAAATTCATTCAAGTCATACCTGGGGTAAATCTTTCAAAAATGATCCAAATTGCTAAACAGATTCAAATGCTCGTAGAGTAATTTTTAAACAGAAAATGTTCATTCAATCACCTTACATGGAATGTCAATATTGACATATAAGAGCAAGAAGAAAAGCAGTGACCCCCATAGAGCTTGTAGAACCCCATCACACTTGGCCTGTAATTTTGCAAGGAATTGACATCAACTGTTTAAATATTCTTAATTTGGTGTTCATGTACAACTAGATGAAGAATTTGAAACATCTTTCAGAAGAATCCGACCATTCTGAAAAAATTTACCCCCAGGATGACCTTGAGCATTTTTTACCATATAGTTATTAAACTACAAGCCATAGATAGGGCAAACTATACCTTTTTTAATCCTTGGGACATGACCAAAAATGTTGGAACACATTAGGGACATTGAAATATTTGGAATTTTACCCCTGTAACAAACTTTGCCCCTTTATTTTAGGAAAATGCACAAGAGGATTTTGGGACTTTTAGTATATGATTCTAGACACATTTCTGCACACAAATTCTGAAATTTTCAGCGTGTTCCCAGAAATTTCCAACCTTCTCATGTTTATTTTATTAATACTCTTGGGCTAAAAGTAAATCATAACAGTCCGTAATTATACAGATAAAAGCTGTGATGATTTCTGAACAAAGAGAGGAATAGATTTGGTGGTTCAATCATGATTTCCTTTCGGGATGCACCATACTACATGTCATTATTTGGCCTTTCAGTTTCTTGGGATCAGTGCTGATCAAAATAGCAGCAATGATCTGACAGATATTCTGAAATTTATTTTTCCACTAGTAATGAATAATGGGGCTATCAACATGAAGCCCCAAAATCTGCATTCCATTACTACTGCTGAACATTATGAATTGGGCATTTCTGATTGGTCAGTTGACTGCCCATGCATTTTGCACTAATGGGTCCCAACTACATTTTCTTATTAAATTAAGATGTGGTTTTATGTAATAGAATAGAAATGAAGGGTTTGCGTATCATCTATGGGCTTATAATGATATCATAAATAATTGGCTCGGCTGCGCTTGAATTAAGAGTAGGGTGAAAACCCCCGACTGTCCCAATCCCACACCAAGCCTAAAGGCAGGACCATGTTAGGAGCGTCCGTATCATGGATACACGACGGCCCCCGATTAGCTTACACAGTGCAACTAATCCTTACATCTAAGCCATTACGAATGACGCTGCCCGAACAACACAAATGACTGTACGGAGAGTAATAGGTATCTCATGGCTTCAGCCCTTTCAAAGAAGTTGGTCTTGTGTGTCAGGAAAGCTAGTCATCCCAAGCATGCAAAAAGTTGCCGACCTTACTGGAGAGAGTAAAGAGGATCATCCTGAGCTAGCTTTACCGGCACTCATCGATGTATTCCCAAGGTAATTCTGACCTTAATAGGCCAGTAACCAGCTAGGCCTTATTAGAATCGTGGGTTGTTATGTCAATGAAACAGTTCCAGTAGGATTTGAGTGCTTGCTAAAGTTGATGTTCTTGTTGTTTTTCATTCAATAGGGACCAGACAGTCAGAAAATGACTGGGGTGCAAATTTCGGGACTGCTGCCCCCCTTCCTCCCAAGGGGGCAAATGTTAATACAGGGAAAAATTTAAATCGAAGGTCAAACTTGTTTATTGTACATTAACATGTTCGTCTCCTTATAAGGATTGAAAAAAGTATATAGTGGCCTAGGTTCCGACCTTTATTTAAAGCGCTTATAGCCCCATATGGGTCAAGGTCATCCTGGGGTTAAAATTAACCAATGCTCAGATTTTGTTGAAAACTGGTATAAGTTGTTGTATTGTTAACGGATCCAAAAATGTATTATTTTACAGTGTGTGAAATTTGGTTGGCTAATTACCGTAGCAAAATGTCGCAAGCGTCTACATGGTCTAGGGGCGTCACCAGAACTTCCTGGATGTCGCCAATGGTGTATGAAAAGAATCAATTAAAAACATTTTCGTTTCATATGACACAAGGAATCATTTGACACACAACTTTCAAAAACTCGGAGCATTTACCCACAAGGGGACCTTGAACCATTATGGGGCTATACCGATTTAAATAAGGTTGGCACCTAGACAAATATAACTTTTTTTTGTTTAATCCTTATGCCGAGCGAACGCGTTGGTTGTACATTACTTAAAACACAATTTTACTCGATTTTTAAAGATTTTTCCCTGTACTAACATTTGCCCCCTTGAAGGAGGGGGCATCAGTAGAAAAATTTGCACCCCATCATTTTCTGACCAGTTAGTCTATGAAAACCAAAACAGCACCAAAGTCTTCATTTTAGCTGAAATGAAATCCTACGGGAATACACACAACCCACAATATATTGTTAGGGTGAAAACATGGATAAGGCTTGCCCGCAGAAAATTTACTTAGCATAGTGACAAAGTACTTTAAATTACTTCCTGTTATCATTTACCTGTACACAATGGTACACAATATAGAGAGCTTGTTGTGATCCCAAAGGACTATTTTAAGCCCTAACTAATTGCCCATAGACCACATATAAGAAAATAATAATAGCCGAGATTTATATAGCGCCGTATGCTATTGGCCTCTAAGCGCTTTCACAAATGGCCGATGATCACTGTGTGGCCCAACCCATTACCTTAAACCATTTAGCATCATTCAAGGGATGCAGCAGATCGGGATCAGCGCTTTCTCTTATCAGCAAACATACATCGAGATAACCATCGCAGCCGGGACCAGCTTCCCAAATATCGCATGGGTAATCGGGACCAATAACAGACCTTCATTTCTGAGGAGAGCTATAGCTCCGGAGCTCCTACAGCTCTCCTGAACAGTCTTTCAGGAGCTTCAAAAATTGAGCTCCTTATTACTTGAAAGGCCTGTGTTTTTGTTATGACATGTAATTACTTGAGCTCCTTGTTGAGCTCCTAAATGAATACAGGAGAGTTATTAACAGAGCTCCTCTTATTTTCATAAATGAAGGCCTGACCAATAAGCGGTTAGTTTCTTGTCCAGGGAAATTACAAGACAGCTGAATCTCACAGGGCTCGAACGCATGCCTATACGCATGGATGAGCATACACTGGAGTCGAGCGCTTACCTAATTGAGCTATCATATACCATGCCACTGAGGTTAGAAAATGCACTAAGTCCAAAATCATGTGATGAAGTCATCATAAGAACACCATTACAGGCACAAAATTGCAGGCCAGGCCAGCGATACACTCGTGGCTTGCCGTCGCTGGTCATGGGACTGGGGCCCCTGGTTCTATTCCCACCCATGATGTGAAATCTTCTTCAGCTTCTATCCCATAACCCCTTCCCTTCCTCCCGGGAGAGAGAACAAGAACCTTATTAGGGTTAGAAGCTAGGCAGATAATTACGCATATCTATTATTTCCAATGTGCAAAATGTGTCCCTTGCTTATACAGGGTGAGTAAAAAAAAACTTGACCCTGATTGTGTCTGCCATTTTGTATTTTTAAGTAATATATAATCTAACATATTTGGTATCATCTGAAAGCTGGGTTCATTATCTTTAATTTACAGCAAAGATCATTCACATCGGTTAGGTATAGACCGAGTTACAGTCGTTTCAATCAAGTAGTCGGTTTTCTGCTCTGTCCACGGATTCACATTGAAATGAACGGCGTTCAGCGAAGGAAGTCCAGAAGAAAATGAGGCTATTTATTCACTGCAGATTCTTGATTCGAAAGACTGTAGCTCGGCCTATACTTACCGATTGGAATGATCTTTGCAGCAAATTAAAGATAATGAAATAAGCTTTCCGCAGATATCACATATGTTAAATATATATTATTTAAAAAGTCAAAATGGCGGACACAATCAGGGTCAAGTTTTTTTTTTACTCACCCTGTATATATATGATTCTTGGATCTGGAGTTGTTCAACAAAACTGAAATAAACAAGCTAAGTCCCCAAAATGAATGATTTTTGTATGTCAAGTCGGCATTATTAGGTTGCAATATTAGATCAAATGTAGCACTTGTACTCTTGACCAGACACATAACATCATCTCAGTGATTGACTGTATTTATCTAATTAAGGATGGTTTGATAAGTTCCCACATGAGACAGGACGTAAGTGATTTTAATCACATATTTCTTGTGAGTAGATTCTCTCATAAAAGTTGGCTATTTTTGGAAAGTAGTTTTGAAAAATGACAAACTCTTTAACAAAATGATTTCAAAGTTATTATTATGAGAGGATATAAACGACACAAAACATATATGTGATTAGGAGTATTATTGAAGTCCTGCCTCTGGGTGTGCTATTCTTAGTTTTCCTAAAATAGGCAATCAGGATGCACTCAAAACCAGCCTGTCAAAACCCCTTAAATTAATATCATTTAAAGATAAAAACAAGGAATGTGTTTCTGTAGCACGGGGTCCATATTGTCATTGATTGTTCCATATCACAAATGTGTTAAATGTGTCTCTTTGCTCTTGCTTGTGTCCTTATACTACTGTGTATCATATATTTCCATATATAATTTTACACTCTTACTATGCAGTATTGAGTTGAAAAATGACACCTGTTTATTTCCATGTGTATGCCACTCAGTGAGCCTACATTCAGTTGTAACTAGTTTTTGTTGACACACATTGGTTACTTGATGTTTTCTTAATAAAATTGCTTCAAGAAGTCAATTGACGTCAGTGGATATGTCAATTTAGAGTCCGTTACGTTAGCTGTGACAGGTGCTGCTTGTCAAATTGGGGAAGTATTTATTTCTTTTTTGTGGTGGTTTGTATGTTTTTGTGGTCTGTTTCTTTTCACTGGTGTCATTTTTGTCTGTTGTATCTTTCTGGCCACATTATGAAGCAAAGATCTAGCTACTGTAATGGCAAGTCTGTCCCCATCCCCCCCCCCCCCCATCCAGCTCTCATATAGTTACTTCTAAAAACACCACACTGTGCTCAAGCCTATTTTGTTCAACATATTTGAGAATGATTTTAGTTGTTTCATTTTCAAATCAATTGTACTGTCCTTATGGTTGCACGCCACCAAATATATTGCCATTCGTTTAATCAGCATTTTCACTCATTCCATATCGAGAATGAAATGCTCTTGAACCCTGCATTTTACTCTTTGAAAAAATAATCTAAGAGTGAATTAAGTTACTCTTCAATTTTCTGTTCTCAGTGATATTCAGTTCAGGCTTCACTCTTCAGAATTGACATTTCACTCTTGAGAATTTTGTTCCAAGAGTGAAATACCCTTGAGAAAAAATATAAGTGAAATTGCCGCTGTTTATGTACCAATTAAATGGCCCTAATTAAAACATCAATTTCTCTCTAACAAAGTGATTCTGTCACTTACAATAGATATTATCTGAACCTCTGCATCCCATTCAGCCAGAATAATCTATAGGTTAACACATGTTTTGTTTTTTAGCTGCTGAAAGTATGGCTCCTACTTAAAATATTCCAATGGGGTGGGGTTAAAATCAACACAGTAATTACTGAGTAGAAAGTCTCACAGAAATTTTGATCTACTTTTATTTGCATCTGTAAAAATAATTTCTAACCCAAAATACGGCCAAGAAAGTTGATTTTTTAAGTATTTTTTTCAATTTTAACGTGGACCGACACTTTGTTTTTACCCTTTTTTTCCAAACACTAGTACCAGAGGGTGCCAGACCAGATCTACGTAGTGGAATGTATATAAGTGCTACATCTGGAGATAATATGTTCATTTCAATACTGTGACCACTGCAACAAATAGTGAACTCCAGACAACCTCAGGCAAAAAAAAGTATCAAGAAACCATCTTGTAAAAAAAACCTCAAGTACTGAATTTGCTGAATTGTTGTTAGTGGAAAATAAGTTGAGCCAAAGTTCACACCATTGCCATAGGAGAGATTGGCAGAGGACAAGTTACTTTAAATGTGCTAGGCTTTTATGAAGTTTTGTGGATTAATTGCTGGTCCCCTGAAATTTGTGGTCAGATTTGGCACAGGACTCATCTCAGAGGAAATGAGATCTAATTGAATAAGCTGTCGACAACTACAGAAAAATATTGGACATGGATATTGACAGAAGTATATTGTGCATGTTTATTTTGGTGTCATGGATAGGGGTGAGAGTGTGTCACAACAGTCTTGCTAGAGGCTAGCAAATAACCTAGTGCCTTGGATTGAAGCCAGAATGCAAAGAAGCTGTATTACTGATGAAGTTCAATTCTCTGTTTCAGCTAGGTTTAAACCTAGATTTAAACCCACCCCTCCCCAAAATTTATTCAGGCCTTTATCCAGAAATATATGATATGTGCACAATCAAAAATGGTCAGAATTATCAATTTGCTTGGTGTATCCACATATGTGTCAAGTTTACTGAACAATTGAAATACAATGGTCCTTGGATAGTGTCCATGTGTTGGTGACCTCATGTGACCTTGGTGACCTCCTGTCTTTTGTCCACATTCACAAACCGCGACGACAGACGACACAAGCATTTGGTATTTTTTAAATCAAGTGTTGAATCACATTATCTTTGTCCCTTAAACCCCCTTTAAAATCATCATGGATAATTCAAACAATTGGCCTTCACCTGAAATGTTTACAAACAAAGTCATGTGAGTTCATTAGACTCATCAGCATTATGGTCTGGTTCATATTTCCCCTTAATTAGGAAACACAAATGGCCCTGCTATCCCGGACAGTTATTCGCATTTTTTCAGGATGCCCTAATTGACTATCACTGTCTATCCCTATATAAACATAGTAGGGGGTGTATTGCTCCACTTAATTAATTTCCTTGAATTGCCTATGACTAGTACGCGCATGGAAAGCATGACCTCTTGTGTACGTAAGTAGGATGTTGGGCAGATTTATTGTGGTAAGACCTATCTCAAGTCTACCGTCATACCGGAGTAGGGTATTGTGACCACGAGTGAGTCTTGATGGAACAACAGGTTGTTCATTCAGACACTTCATTCTATGGTCCCCTTGACTGGGGACAAGGTGATGGATTGTGTTCATTGGATATATTACAAGGGAAGCTTGGAATACTAGTTGTTAATCCTGAGAAGTGGACACTGTGTTTTTGTGTGGATTGATAATACTTAGGACGCAAAATGCCGTCGACTATTATAAGCAGTAACAGCCTGAAGATGGCCAGATATTCCCGCCTGTTGATGTGTGGTTAGTTTCTATAGGAAAGTTTCAGTGTTTTTGTACAATTGGCTGTACAGAATTTGTGTGTGTGTGTGTGTGTGTTTGTGTGTTATTTTTCCTCAACATACATTGGAAGGTAACAAATTGACAGTGAATGATAGTCTCCTACAGGCCTAAACCAGTATTTATTGTGTCGTCTGCAAGAATTGCAGAAGGCACATTGGGATTAAGGTCCGTTCAGACTTTCACTGCACTGCAGTGCATTGCATTGCCTTGCCTTGCCTGGATAGCAGTCTCTGCCCATACTGCAATGCAGTACTGCAACAAAGTTAAATTCATTTGAACTTGCATTGCAGTGGGTTGCATCAAGTTGCAGCAGAAAGTGATCGATATATCGGCAATGTAGCAGCACTGCACTGCATTGCAGTGGAAGTATGAACGGACCTTTACTCTGGTTGTATGTCTTTGTATCTGTATGTGTTAGTCAAAATGATAACCCTTAATATATTGCACGCCGTATGAGTTCCGTAAGGGCTACAATGATGTAACTTGGTGGAAAGGAGGGGGTGGGTGACATGTTGGTGACCTCATGTGACCCCCGTGACCTTGGCCCCATTCACAAACCACGGCAGCAGACAACACTAGTGGTCCAGGGACCGCGATGTATTTTTTTAAAATTGATTTTTGAAGGGGGTTGGGGGCATATTTTCCTAGTGTGAACCTCAACCTGCAATTTTGTTTGCCAAATTTTTTGTGTCGCTTCCAAATTTTGAGGGGTGAGGGTGTTTTCTATTGGTACTGTAATTTACAAACTGTACAGGTTCATTTTACATGGTTAGTACCTCTCCTTCTGCTTATTTAAGAGCGTGCTCTTTGATTTGTGAGTTTATTGCCCATTAGTCTGCAGAAGTGGGTCATGATGGCGTCCAATTGGAGATGCAAATTGCAACCCCTTTTCACACGTGCCCTACCACTATTGCACACTCACACACAAAATTAACATGCTAAGAACGAGGTGCAAGCTAGATGTAAACAGCTGTTATGTTTTAAGTAGGAATTGGCCAGTTTTCAGTATTTTTATTTTTTGGGGTTATAGAATAGAAATAAAGAGTACAAATCCTGTTTTATGCCAAATAATGACTGTCCTCATATAGTAAAAACATTTGAATGATGCCTTGGCTTCGCCTCACCCATCATCCATGTTTTTTAACTTGCCTAATTTGTGCCTCTTGCATAAACACAAACACACCTTTCACTAGATTTCTTAATTTAAAATAGTGATCAGCCGCACATCAATGTTTATAATCTGCCTGTAAAATGACATCTTGGATCTGTCTAAGATTTGAACCTGGACCTTGTTTATAATTTACATGCTGCTGTTTTCTTATTCCCTGGATTTATCAAAAGGCAGTTTATATTTTCTCATATTTAGTGTGTGTGTATGTGTGTGTGTGCATGCGCCATGATTTGTGTGTCTTGTGTGTGTGTCTTTTCTTGTGTGCATGTGTTACCTCCTTGAGACTTAAATTAAGTTTTGTATGTTGTATGTTTATCATAGTTAGCTGTTTGACCAACCCGTGCAAATTGGTTCTTATTATTTTTAAACAATCCATATGTCCATTTTCCATACAGGTATTTGGTAAATGGAACTGTTAGTCAGATTATATTTACCCACAATGAAATTTTGGGGTCAAATTTGCACAGGAGTGTGTGATGGGATAACAAATCCAAATCAGTTGTCAAAAGTGTGTTTCCATTTTGGATATATTTTTTTTTCCATAAGATATGACTTTTTTACAGCTGCATTATTTTTGTTAGACTGTAAATGCATGTAACATTTATTTCTGATTACGTTGTATTAGGCCTACATTCTTTTTATTTAAGGTGGCTGCTAAGTCAGGATTCAAAGGATCTGTTTTTTTTTGCCGTATCTCTTAATTGTTTGTTCCAACATATATAAAATTACATATTTGAGAAGGAAAATGACTCAATGAATCCAAATCTGATAATATTTTTTTTACGTTTTTTATTATTTTTGAGAAATCATAAAAAATGTAGATTTTTCACTCATTTTTTTGGTTCCCTATAAAAAATATAGAAATTTTATAAACTGTGCCTTGTTTCGTATTTGTATTACAGATTCGTAGTTCGAGGGGCGGTATTTCCCTTTTTCAAATTCGGCACTATTTATCACATTATTTTGCCAAAAAGCCAAACCGCGTGTTTTCAATTTGGAAACAACGCCAAGATTGTTCAAAGGTTTGACATAAATCACGATTTTTAACCAAAAATGAAAAACTAAAAAATACCGACCCTAGATTTTGATCTGCTCTATACGAATGCATTTCATTTCTTACCTTTTGCTGATATGGATTTTCGAGTAACCGGGAACCGAAAATCACGAGTTATCGCCGAAAGTGAACACATAGAAATCGCCATTTTGTCCAAATATGTCCCATTTTCGCTACAAAATATAGCCTTACTCCCAACCGCCAGCGTTTCATCTCTTATTCTTGCACACTGCTTCTGCCCCAGGTGCAAATGCTTCATCTGGAATACGTATGATCACAATTCAACAATTTATGAGGCTCAAATCGTGAAAAAAAAAAAATTGTAAAAATCCCATTCTGTTTTGCAAAATCAACTCACCTTGGGCAACCATTTTTACATTGCATACCAGTTACCATGGTGTGTGTCATATCGAATCGATGCAATCAAGCGTTTCTGATTCTCTCATTACATCGCGCGCGCCCGAATAGCCCAGGCGCGTATTGCGTCGCGTACGCGAAATTACCCGCCCTTTTGCAGTTCAGTCCATGTGTATTGTTCTTGGTCCAAATGCGTAACATAGTAAAAGTAAAAATGACAAAATATTAGGAAAAAATAAAAAAAATATATATAGATTCGTTAAAATATATGGAAAAGAAAACATGTTAATGCCGTACATCATGAAAAACTAAAAAATCTGTCCTTTGAACTCCTGACTTCACAGCCACCTAAGTTTTTTGTAAAGGTGAGGTGGTCAAGCCGTATATCAAGGGTTTGACAATCAGAAGGACGAAACTCACACGAGACAAATATTAAAGAATTTCGTTAATTCGCCTGGATCCTTCTTTTGAGAAATGTGATGTTTAATATTTTCTACTAAGCAAATCTATTCATTACTCAAAATGTAAACATCTCATAAAGCTCATATATGGTAATGTAAGCAAACATTATATAAACTTTAGTAAACAAAGAACAATTTTTAATTATGAACAGCAGAATTAAGGTGCTTGTTCCGATCGCATCTGAGACCCCCCTGATTTACCCGGAAGTAGTATAAATTTTGATATCAGATGAAAGACCTTATTTTTCTCATTATCGTCCTGAAATTTCAGCTTCCAAATCCACTTCTTTGCAAAGATATAAACAAAAAACTGCCGTTTTAGTGGTTAACCACCAATATTAGCACAGTAGTGAATAGGGCCTTGCAATGTGCATTAACGCTTCTATTATCAAAACCGCGGGTTCGTTTCCCACGCTACTTGATGGTAAGTGTATGCAGGTGCCAGGCTCTCATACCAAGTGGAGAACAAGATACGCATAATTCGGAACACCCACCTTTAAAGAAATTCTTTAATATTTCTTTTAGTGCTGAGTTACATCTTTCTGATTTTCAACCCTCGATATGATAAAGTGATCCGGGTCCATGTCTGCATGTAAGATAAGCATGTTTACAATCTTTCGCAGCATGAGACTACAGATCACAAAATCCTCTATGAGGGAGTAATCTGACCATGTTAAATGTTTTAAGTCTTACTGTTGTTTTTGCATCTTATTTTGACATATTTACCCATCTTTCATCTTTTTCATCTTTTCTTGAGGTACACCTTTGCCCAAATCCAAGCATCTATATTATAATAGGCCATGTCTGTATGTGTGTCTGTCCGTCTGTCCATCCGCCCTTTTTCTCGGAGGTCAGGTGTCGTACACTCACAAAACTTGGTGGGTGGGTGTAGCTTGGGCCCAGCAAGATGAAGTTTGATTCGTTAGTTGATACAAGCCCTACAAGCCGATTAGTCGTGAAAAAATGGTTTTAAAAAGTACTACTTTAAAAAAGCCAGGTAATCACAATTTTAAGCCTGCAGGTGACTGCCTAGTAGATCATAATGTTCTTTGTTGCATTAATTCAAGAATTGATGCCCAGAAAGGGAAAGTGAACATAAAAACTGTTCTAGTGTAGTAATATAGAATGAAAAGGCTTTTCATTTTTGTGTCATATTTTAGTCATAAAATACAAGGTAAAATCTATTGGGGTCTTATCTATGAAATCACTACATATGACACAATATATGGATGCCCCAAAATCTCTTGTTGCACCTTTAATAGATTTTAGCATTTTGGGCATTTCGTGTTTTCCTTGTGATACAATTGATAGTACTTAACAAAGTATATTGATTTTTTTTCCAGGTTTTGACTCCAGATCATCGGAATTTGGTTTGAAGATAGCTTTAATGATGTGCTATCCCTGGATGCTTCAGACAAGGGAACGCTGACAACCACCCAACAGACGGCTACAACAGGCTCTCTGTCGTCATTATCTGTACCCAGTTCTAGCTCTAGCAGCTCACTAGATCAACCTGCTGATGCTAATGTATTACTGTGAGTACAAGCGTGGGATGATACTAAACTTAATTGTCTCGTTTAACCTGTCTTGGCTCAGTGATATGAGCCATTTTGATAGCCTTATTGGTTCATCCTTCATTGATCGCAAGTGAAAATTGGAGATAAGCATGTTCAGAAAATTACCATTTTTTCTTGAAAATCAGTGTTTTTAACCCCTAAGGCCTAAAAAATATGTTCGGTTGCCTTAACAGAGGAAAAATATAAGGGTCAGCCATTTTTTTTTGGGGGGGGGGATAAACTTCATAATGTTACTCTAAAATCAATTTAATATGCTATGCTACTATTTAAAGTTCTGTGGCAGCCAAAGATGCTGACATTACTGTTTTTACAGAATGTAAACATCCAAATTGTTTTCAAATTTGTGGAAGTGATTTCAGTAACGGTCCATTTCATTATGTCTGAATATTTTTGCATGCCATTGTGTCCCCTAAGTATACATGTTTTGGTCAGGACACTTCTGCATGTGCGCAACATTCCCATTAACACCACAGCCTATCATGTAACTCATTTCCTTATCATGTCTGCATAGGCAGTGGTATTATAGATGTTATCTTGTGTGTCATTCAGTCTATCTGGAATCAAATCTGAGGCGCGTCGCTAAAATGATATGCACAGCTGTACTTGACCTAGTAACAAGGCATCCTAGTAATGTAATACGTTTGCACAATTCACCAATACAGCAGAGGTCAATTGTACTTTTGTTGCGTGCTAAGCTCGGCGCAAATACTCACTGCAATCGGCGCAGGGCGACGCATCTCAGATTTGATTCCAGACATAATAGGCTTGCAACTCCATAACATAAAACCTGTCTTTTGTTTTGATATCAGAATTTTCTAAACTAAGGTGCCTCTGATTGAATTTTAACTTGATCTTATAATTTTGCTGTTTATCATTTAGCTGCCAGTTATTACTATTCTTTGGAATTGCATGTCTCTGTTGCTAGAATTAGTGTTAGTACTTGGCCAAATTGCTTTGAATTTTCACTAGGAAGTCCCTTGATTTTGCAGTGATTCCAAACTAAACTTTGTGGTAGGAGTCATTTAAATGACATCAAAGTTACATTTTGCCATTTTTGTGTTGCCTGCAAGTCCTCAATTCTGTGTGACTGTGTGTGGCATGTCACACACAGTCTGAGTGGACCAATTTATCCCAAGCACTATGCAACTAATATGAAAAAGGTTTTGTAGGACACATGCATGAGTTAGTGTACACATACACACAGCTGTTTGAAAGTCTCATTTATTATGACAAAACCAGAAAACAATACCAACAGCAACACAGTTTTGAAAACCAATTTGGATTATTTATTATTTTTATTCTAATAGCAACATCCTGTGCAAATTTTACAAAATTTCATTGTGCGCAAACATGATTTTTCATTAAAAAATCTAGTTTTACACAATTTTCTACAGAGATTTTGGTGATAGAGGGTGCTGTAACATTAAAAAAGACCTTTGAGATTCCAACCATAGGTATCTTTTTCTGATTTTTATAAGTATGATAACTCTCATACATCTACTTAGAAATTCAGTTGTCAAAGTTGTATCTCCAGTGCTTAAAATTGTTCTAAAAGTAAGAGACAATTTGCATAGGGTCACACAGCTGTGCATAGGGTTATGAATGAGTTTTGCAAACAGACTCCAGCACACCAATGGCATTACTTATTCATTTTGGTCCCTGTCTGGTCAAGTTATCTTTTCACTGCAACAAGAAAATCAAGCCTTATTTTTATCTCTCCATTGCTGTATGTATATCATCACTGACTATGCTTACATGGTTTTTGACATTTTGTACTTTTAAAGTATATTTAGTATGAGGTAATGATTGGTGTTTTCATATATTGTGCAATAATAAACCCAGGATTGGAAATTCTTGACCAATTTACCATCAGAATATTAATGGATTTAACACTGCCAAAGTTTATTGACCTCTGAGATGCATTTGAACTGCAATACTCCAGCCAGGTTGAAGCATGAAGTGACATGAAAACCAAGTAGTTAAAAGGGGGAGAGTCATAATTCCCTATCTACCCTGTGTAACTGATCGAAAAACTAGGATTGTTAGGACTCATTTGAATGCATTTTCATGCCAATTCCATTGTGTGAGTGCAACAAGGTCTAAGTGCAATAGCTGCCATGTGATACATCTGTTGCGCTGCTATGTATTAGGATAGTTCCTCGCTTTATCTTTCTCTGAGTCAGTGGCTCTTGAAATGGTTCTTCAAATGACTATCACTTGAAGAACCATTTCAAGAGCCACTGACCAAAGACTTGGCATACTAGTATGTTTGATGGGAATTTCTGACAAATGGCAGCTATTGCACTTACGACCTTGTTGCACTTAGAGGACAATATGTTGTCTGGAAAGTGCATAATTTCGACATTTTTTTGGGAAAAAAAGATGATTTTTAAACTTTTATTTTAGGGAAAAATTGTTTAGGGAAAATTAAAAACACTTGTTATTTCAAATAGAAACACTGAATCTGCAAAATCTAATGTGAGAATTTTCTAAATTTGATTTCCTTTGATATGACACCTTATTCATCACCAAGGGAGTTGTAGTTTCTTCTAGGAAAAATTATGAAAAGTGGATACTTCAGTATTTCTAGAAATACTTGGCCAAAAAAAGGTGTTTTTGTGAGCAACTGTTCTTTGTATTTAAAATTTATATGGATGTTTGATATTTCTCTAACTATAAAAAAACAAACGCCAATCTTATAACTCATGAATAATAATAATAATAGCAGAGATTTATATAGCGCCTTATGCTATTGGCCTCTAAGCGCTTTCACAAATGGTCGCTGATCACTGTTGCCCAACCATACCATAAACCATTTAGCATCATTTCAAGGGATGCAGCAGATCGGATCAGCGCTTTCCCTTATCAGCAAACATACATCGAGATAACCATCGCAGCCGGGACCAGCTTCCCAAATATCGCATGGGTAAATCGAGACAACCAAGCGGTTAATTTCTTGTCCAGGGAAATTACAAGACAGCTGAATCTCATAGGGCTCGAACGCACGCCTATACGCATGGATGAGCATACACTGGAATCGAGCGCTTACCTGATTGAGCTATCTTGTCCGCTTGCATGAATCAATTACTTGAGAAATAATTGAAATAAAATGTGTAGTTTTTCACAAAATTACCCCATTTTGATCCATTTTCTGTACTGCCAAAATCAGTCCCTGTACAGTCTATGGGAATTTGAAAACGCATTTGGTGACATATCTCCAAAATGCCTTTTTGGAAAAAATTAAAATTTGACACACATTTCTTTCACCAACACCAGCATTTCTTGACAATTTCAACAAGATATGGGCACGACGCCGTAGCCGATAATCCTACCTTAAGCAGAAATTCATTTTAAGAAGTCAAAACTTCAGAAGATAAATGTGACCTAATCCATTAAACCCATCTAGTGTATTCTGAGTAACAAATATCCTTGCAAATCACAAAACAAAGAGGTCAATCAGTCAACGCATCAATATAATATAGGTCATTGAACTTTTTATGGAAAATGAGACTATAATTATTTGCAGTGAGATTACCATATGAAAACAACCAATTGTTACTTGGTTTGCATGCATCATTATTATTGTACTGTTATATGTTGCTAAATTAAAGGAGCATTTCGTGATCCTCGTCCCCTGACTTACCTCAAACAAGTTTAGATTTTCATATCATCTGAACTGTTGGCGTAAGAATAGTACGTGTGACAAATCTTGTGTGCACGTTCAATCTACTCTAGAAGAAATTCACAATTTTGTATTTTCTGTCTGTAAACACAAAAAATACAACACAGTGGCCTATGGGGCAGTGTGATATGAACATTCGCTCAGAATCAACTTAAATTTTGGAAGCAACCTTTTCTTGAGGATATCTAGTGAACCATAAACAAAAGTGAAGGTGCTTGGATCACGAAATGTAGGTCTTTAAGATGTCGTCAACCAACTGTGTTCCTGGAGCACATACTTAGAAATTTTACCTGGACCCCTAACCCTAAACCTGTAATCGCAATCCTAGCCTTAACACCAGCATAATCTAACCTAAAAACCCCAACCAAAACTTAGTACTCCAGGAGCATAATTTGTTGACAACATCTCAGTTATGCTTTAAGTGTTTGTCTCCTCTGTTCCACCCTGTGTGCTTTGCAGGAAAGGGCACTCATTTGGTGATTTACCGGACAGTGATTATGATGAACTTAAACCGATCTCTAGACACAGACATGCCGGAGGAATAAGGGAAGAGATATTTCACTTCTAATGAAGCATGTGTAATGTACAACTTTATAAGTTTATAGCTTATTAGAATGCAAAATTCAAAATATTAGGCAAAGAAGAAAATATTTTTAAGTGGAATAATTTGCTCTCATATAGTGATATAATACAAAAAAACAAAAAAAACTATTGATGTAAAATTTAAAATGAGTGTGGATATTTCTGTTTACAGTTTAATAACATGTAAAATATGCTAGAGTGTTAAATATGCTAGCTGTGTTGCGTGTTTATAAGTATGCCACAATTCCAATATGTTAGCAGATAAGTTGTTATTACAGCCTTTCTATTGCCACATGTAGAATTGCATGGGAAAAATGGCGTATAGAACATTGTTTGCAAACCTTATCATTGTGTTATTTTTCGAAGTGTTATTTTGGGTGTGAATGTCAACATTTTCTAGTATTCAAGTTTAGTAACACCTTGTATTTGTCAATTTGCACTACATACATGTGTGTCCATAAAACAAAAACAACATATAAATAGCAGTTACAACAGATCAAACTGTTCATCAACACTCACTTTTAAAAAAAGACAATATTAATCAGTGAATAATCATTCAATATCCATCAGCTGTCGCTCAACTATCATATTCCCTTTAATATAAATCACCTCACTACATTAATAAATGCCCCCTTTTTAACGGCCTCCATCATTTCACCTGAACTGTTGCCCATAATGCTGAAATTTCCTAGCATATCATGTGAGTTTTGTTTCACAACTCTGCATTCCTACTTTCCCAATTGCAAGGTGCACAAACGACTTTTTTAACGTTCAAAATTACTTCAGAGCCACAATTTGGAACACAGAAACAAACTGGGTGTGGTTTGTATTTCATGATTTTTCGACCTGAATGGTTTTTGGTCACTTACATAATGCTTTATTCATTGATAAATTTGCTTCTAATTTAACAAATCACCCTACCAACCTCTCCCTTTTGGTAAAAAAAGTACTTGTTGTACAAATGACCTGCTCATCAAAACATTTTCTTGCTGGAAAACTAAATGTGACTAAGTGTAAATCAAAACTAGAATATTTTTTTTTGAAATTAGAACATACATCTTCAACAAAAATACAGTCATAGGATGAAGGCGATATTTTTGTGTCGCCTGCCTTAAGGGCATGTAAGAGCAACACATAGGGATTACTTTGTCCACTTTTGTCTGTTGTAGTTGTGAAAAAGGATTACCTTACCGTAATAGCAACATACTTCACTGAATGAACTTTTTAAACAAAACTTAAGTCATAGGTGCAATGTGAGATCCCTCATTTTTTTTGATGAGGTCAAGGTTACATACCAAGTCAAAGGTCCATGTGAGGTCATCTGTATATATAGTTCTGTGATGGTAGTCTGTTGATGTGTCTGTTGTTGTGAAAAAGGGTTACTTAAACATTTGGCCTGTAATATATCCACATACTTCATGGATTTCAACCCAAACTTAGTCATAAGGTCTGTAACTTTGGATCCCTCATTTGGTTTGACGAGTCAAAAGGTCATGTGAGGTCAAGTTTTCAGATAGGCTAAAAATGCTAAAATTGACCTAATCTGAAACGTTGAAGTCAGTTTTGAGACCAAACTTGTTAAGGTGTCAACATGGGATCCCTCATTTGTTGATGATGTCAAAAGCACATACCAAGGTTTAAAGGTCATGTTGGGTCAAGTTGTAAGATGGGCTGAAAATGTAAAATTGAACCTCATTGAAAAGTTGCGTTCAATTGGAATCAAACTTGGTTATGGATATTGACATAACACACCCTCATTTGGTTTATAAGTCAAAAGCTCCACCATATCAAGGTCAAAGTACAATGAGGTTTTAATCCCATTCACAACCCGCAACCGGCAGGCGACACAACGGTCTGGGACCTATGTATTTTTTTATTTAGCTACAAAGGATCAAAGATTTGCATATTTTTACAAGTCCACACCTACTTTGGTTTGAAATTTGTACTAGAAAAATAGAAGTGCACAGTTTCCTAAAAACCTCAGTAATTATACCAAAGGCACAGACAAAATCTTTACCACTCAATTGGGTTTGTTACTCAGTCCAACCAGAACAGGCAGCCAAGCTTCATTCAATAAGCAACTCACCCTCCCAAAATTTCAACAGAAATTATAGCAATACAGAGTGCAAACCACAAACACATTAGGGTGGTTTTTTGATGTGGGTTGGTCATGGATGGTCCAATGGCCCACATATGACCTCGTTCTCTCATCTGTTAAAAAAATTAAGAAATAACCCTTACAGTGTAGTTATTCTTACAGCTCCAACTTTTGAATAAGAAATCTCCTCGACACACATATAACACTTCAGAGTTTTCGTACAGATTTTCACTTTTCATGTGTTTAAACCAAACGCACATGTCCAAAATTGGAATTAGTGTGTGCCTTGCACAATTTCTCAAATTGCGTTCCAGTCCATTTTTGCATTGGATTATAAACTATATATTGTGCTTGGCAAATTTTGTGCTACAAGACATGAATGCACACATAACTGGAACGCTGCTGGTTTATGCCGATGTCAGGCCTGGTGGGCGAGGTTCACATCAATCCAGCCTTGGCATCAGGGAGAATATTTGAAAGGAGAGAAATGATACACATTCCTACATGACTTCAGGTAGGTCACCTCCTAAGAAGGGTTAGGAATGTTTGCCTACGACAAAAAACTCTTGCATGGTTTTGCTAAATCTTTAATTATTTCCTCACTTTTGATTACTGTGATATAGTGGTGGGGTAACTGCCAGCAATTAAAATCTTGGCTCAACTTAATGTCCTTCAAAATACTGCTGGCAAGGTTATTTTAAGTCTCCCCCGTCGTTTCCCCAACTGATGTTTTACTTCAAAATGGGATGGGAACACTTTGTGAACGTCGTTTGACTCACCTCACATTATGGTATTTTACAAACGTCTCCCTGGTAGTTTTACCACCCTCCAATGTTGTCCAATATTTAATAGAGTTTCTAATACTCATAATTATAGGACAAGAGCTGGTACACATCAGGTAATTTGGTATTACCTCCTTGTCGCACAACACTTCTTAAAGCAGAAAATCACTTTCACGGGGCTTCAAGCCTTCAACCAACTCCAACACTCAAAAACCCTATCCCAGCTATGCGGGAATTTAAAAAAACTTATATTGTAATATTATGCCTCTGTTTTTATCTATATACATATACTGTACTTGTATTATGTTTTTTATTTATGAATTGTATCTTGGTATGTATTTTAAGAGTGTATTTTTATATGCATTTTAGTAATCTGAGATGTCTATTTTCCTGTATTGTAACCATTTTGATGTATTTTTGTTCTGCCCCCTGGGCACCCACCCATGAATAATAGTGTCCGTCACTGATTGGGTCTTCCCAGGCAAAACAAGTCCAATAAATAAATAAATTAATAAATAAATAAATAAAACTGTTAGGCTCACTTGTATCTCAAATAGGTAACCTTAATAATTAAATTAGGGCGAAGGCAAAAAAAAAAAAAAACGTTTTTACCAAAATCATGTAAAGTCAGCCTGTTTGTTTTAGAAAAGATTTTGTAAAAAAAAATTTCATTTTTTCCCTTGATTTTTTGGCAGATTTTGGGCTATTTTAGGCAATTTTTTTGACCTCCAGAAAAGAAAAAAAGAGAAAAAATTGCCCAACCGACTGACCCTACTCAAAAGGGGGTGCCGGGCTACCGCTCCCCCCCCTTAACAGGGTTTAATTTTTGTCACCTAATATTCTTCATCTTGGTCTGTGCTTAATCACTTGTTGGAGTAGGTCACCGGAACAACACAAGCTGTTGATAGTCTCATTTATTATGACCAAACCAGAATAAAACAAAATAAGATCACTGGCGACACAGTTTTTACAGCTTGATTTGGATTATTTTATTCCACTAACTACACTCCATGTTAAAATTTTATAAAATTCTCTTGCGGGAAAATATGATTTTTTTTTTCTAAAAAATCTATTTTTACACATCTTTCTATGGAGAATAAGCATATAGGGGGCGCCGTCATAACATACACATCATGACCTCTGTAATCCTATATGGCAAGATTCCCACAATGGAATTTTTCCGATTTTTGCAAGATAACTAGCTCGTGCTGTACCACCAACTTATATCAGCTGTCAAAATTGTTTCCACCACTGCTTAAAAAATTTGCCCCGGAATCCTCTTAAGTAGACCCACCCCCTTCACAGTCATCTAAGATGCATGGCTAATGGTTTGTGGCTCTCCACAATTGCAGTCTGGTGCAAGTTCCACACCGATCTTGTGAAGGAATTGGTTTTGTAAGACCAATGCCGAGTTCTGAGTCTGTTGAGGTTGTGCTTGTGCCTATCCTATTCAAGGTCCCACAATCTTCGGCTTGCGGGTTTGGCAAGGTGATGAGATTTCTGATCCACTACTCATGGGGCTCCTTGAGAATAGGTTGTGGCAACTGTTCCGAGCGGAGCTATTCATTATATACTGAGTGCTGACCACAAATAGCATTAGCGATTTATTCCGTAATTTTGTTTTATCAAGATTAGAATTGCAAATCTGGCACACCAGTCCTCGCTGGGCTTGTGGTTAGGTAGCTGACCTCATGATACAGTGGTCTAGAGTTCAAATCTCGCTACTGCCTATATTAAAATATATAAAATTTTCATTATTTTTTTTCAGGTTAGAGGGAAAAATTCTAAGTCCAAAAAAAGATAAGAAAAAATAATAGCTGCCCTTTGAGGTTAGTGAGGGAGACCTGCTCGGGTGGTGGTAAAAAACTACCGCGTGCTTGCTAGTTGGGCTGTCAACAAACTGTTTTAGGTTCAAGGTAGAGGATCACCATTGCTCAGACCATGTCATTGATCCAGACCATCATTCATGTGCTTTATTACGTTAACATAAAAAAGCACATGATACAGAGTCTGTGCGAAGGGTATAATGTAATTATGATGTAGCAAATTGTGTAAATCTGTTTAAGTTTAACTCTTTTCTTCATGGACTAATAGGTTTTTGGAAAAGATTATATTCCATTTGAAATGTCAATGTTAGTTAAACCAAAGTTTTAAATCCGGTTTTGTCCCCGCTAACAGGGGTGGCCGGACACACCTCACTCAGCAATACTGGTGTGTGTGAGGATTTATTGGAGCAAAAGATAGTTTACCGGATGCCCTTCCTGACATCTATCCACAGTTTTCGGCGGTGGGCCTAGCCTTTGGACAACCATGTCCACCATGCAAGGCAGCATGTGCTGGATGGCTGCCATTAGCTCTCCAGAGCTGACACCCTTGTAGGTAGATCTTCTTTTTCATTCTACCAGGGTAACCAGCTACCCTCCTCATCAGATTTCCTTAGAAACCCAATGGGGGTGACGGTTTAGCCGCCGACAACTCGACCATGGGACAGGTAGTACTGGTTACCACCAGGATATAGCAGGCCCTCAAAGGTAACCTGACCTGATTTGTTTGTAGTTTTCATTATATTTGCTTATAACAGTGAAGTTGATGGTTGGAATTTTTTAGTTTTCACCTCATATTTTTCTCTCTTTATAGAGTATTTGTAGGCACATGGAATGTGAATGGCCAGGCTGCTACAGAAAACCTGATGCCCTGGCTAGGCAAAGAGGCCAGGGCTCCTGATATGTATGCGATAGGATTCCAGGAACTAGACCTCAGCAAGGAAGCCTTTCTATTCAATGATTCCATAAGGGAAGAGGAGTGGGTTAAAGCTGTGGACCAGACATTAAACAGAGTGGGAAGATATAGGCAGGTGAGATGGGTTTATAGTGGGACTGTTCACAGTCTGGTAGTATATCATCAGGGCCGTACGCAGGATTTATTTGGGGGGTGCGGGACTTTGAAAAAGTGGACCTTTTTTTTTTTCGAAAAAGTGGACTTTTTTGGTAAAAGTGGAACTAACCACCCTAAAATGGTATATTTTAACATTTTATCACCAAAAAGTGGACTTTCGTGTCAACATTTCTCTAAATATTGGACATTTTTTATCAGAAATTTCAACAAAAAGTGGACCTTTTCGTCCCATTTGGGGGTGCGACCGTACCCCCTGCATACGGGCCTGTATGTCATTCAAGAAAGCACGGTGTCTTAAAATGCATCCCAGGTTTGACCCTCGGTTGGGCCTGCAATTTCATGTGCATTGGATTCGTTTTGATACTCGGCCTCGCATGTTTTCTCCGTGTACCTCCTTTTCCTCCTCTTCTAAAAACTGGGCTTTCTTCCCTAACGTTTATATGATATAATAGTGTTTAATGATGTAGAAGTGAATTGAAATAAAGTATCTTTGTGGCACTAAAATTACACAATAGTGTTGGTGTGTCGTTAAATACTAATACCTCCTCCTCTTCCAACAAATACAGGAGACTGATACAAGAGGTTTTACTTGAGACAGACATAACTCCTGTAGGGAAAGTAGCCCAAATTTCTTTGAAAGAATGTGTCCCTCTGGTTAGGGTATTCCTCTTGATGCTGAAGGTCTCCAGTTCACACACTCAGTAGGGTGGCTTGCTAGATATCTGTTCTCCTTGTGGTTCATTTGGATCTGGACCAACAAACCATATCCTTGAGAAAAGCTTATTCACACAATTTTAGTTGATTCAAATCTTGCAGTTTTGTGTTATGAGCAATTGCTAGTTTCTCACGGTCCCATTTCTGTACGCCATACAAAATTGCAAATTTCTTACATGTACAACCAAATTTGCATGTAAAATTAGGTACACATGGATTGCTAAGGCTAATGGTTCAGATGATATAAAAGTCTTAACTTTTTTGAGGTGAGTTGGGGGACGAGGTTGTGGACCACAAAATGCCTCTTCAAATGTAACATTTCCCCTGTGTTTTGTTTACAGATCAAACTAATACGCTTAGTGGGCATGATGCTGACAGTGTACGTCCAGGAAAGACATATACCATTTATATCAGAAGTCATGGCTGAGCAAGTTGGTACTGGTATCATGGGCAAAATGGTCAGTAAAATTTAATACTCATAATACCCAATGACTTAAGCAATTGTGACACTGTGATTGCCAGTTGATATTTTATGCTCCTTTTCATCCAAAATGAGCACCCACTGAGATATAGGTTATTTTTCACCATTTTCTTTCTCATTTTCACCATAAGTTTTAAAAAAGTACATATTCTCAAAATATAAAGCTAAAACAAGGATGGATAAGTAGTGGTTAAGTAAGCAAAAAGTGCAGTTTCTTGAGGGTAACATTCTTTCTGAGACACCCTGTAGGTCACATCATCTATTTCTACATGTGTGATGTCTGTGATTTACCTTCAGGGTAACAAAGGAGGTGTAGCAGTGAGGTTTGATTTCCATAACACATCATTCTGCTTTGTCAACACACATCTAGCAGCCCATATGGAGGAGTTTGAACGAAGAAATCAGGTTAGTACTAATTCTCATATTTTTGCACAGCTCTTTCTTCTGCAGATCTTAGGAGGCCTTTGTTTAAATAAATGTGTGGAGAGCATTAAATTACTTTCCTTGGATTCCCAGGAAAGCAGATTGAGCTCCTTGGTACGTGTGTGCAAGAGAACGGCCAGAAGTGCTGTAAATTTCTGGCCATGGTTCATTAGGGTGGGAGAGCAATCAGGCTCCTCAAAACAAAGTTCTGACTATCCTTCAGATGATGACAAAATAACAAACAAGACCAAGTATGCTTGGTTGAGCTGGACCATGTGGTGTTTCAGACCACTGACCTCTCTACATATGGATAGCGGGCTGCCGTGCGCACAGTTGAATGGTCGGCCGGAGTGAGAACAACAGGAAGTTGCTTTGCGCCTTAGCAATATGGCAGAGGAATACATGCATACCACCTGCTGATGCAACATATTCTACACAGATGGTGCTATTGTTTTATACAAAATTCCTTTAACTTTGACAAGGGTTGTATGCATTGTTTCCCGCCATATTGCTAGTGAAAAGAACGTCCTGTGTTTCAACTTGGCGACTCAGACCATGGATCCATGTGGAGAGGCAGTGGTTCAGACCAAATAGAATAGAAGAATAGTTAGCATACATGCTATAGATGGTAACCTAGTGATGAAAAGGTAGGGCAAGTAAAGACCCAAAGTTTGAAGTGAAAATTTAGGCCAATGAAGACCAACAACATTATGAAAAGGATTTTCATTAGTTACAGGACAGCATTGTAGGGTCAAGCAAGGCAAAAAATAGGGGGGTCTAATGGTTTTTTAAAGCCTTAAAAAACATAAGCTTCCTATGTATGGTAATAAAAATGGCTGTTCTGGAGCGTGTTATATGGCCTCCAATTTTCTGATTAAACTTTTAAAAATATTATTTCTCAATTTTATTTGAGAAAAGATTTCTCACAGGAAAAGTATTTGTTTACTATAAAAGTAGGAGAAAGGGGATACCCTAGTTGTTTTTGCTAAGTTTACCTGTTTAGATTGCACAACACGGGAAGTGGGGGATTCCCAAGAATGCTAACTTAGAAAGGATCAGCTTGTTTATGCTTTAAAAGATCAAAACATTGCAAGATTTGGGAATTCCCCCACAAAAGTTATATAATTCATTGAAAGTGAGGTGGGGTATTGGTAATTTAGATTGTGAAATCTGATTTTGCTGGTGCAAGGTCATGTTTATGCATAAGGATGATTGTAATGAAAGTGTTAGGCAAGGGGAATCTCTCTGTGAGTAGTTAAATACAATCACTGGAAGGACTCTCTGCAGCATCCACTATTATAAACAAGTAGCTAGAAGATAGCTAGTTTCCTTGCCTTGAGGCGCAGACCTGTACAGTGCCAGGATTTATTATATTTTAATTCATGTGAGCAGCTGCGTAATATGCGACTGTCTCGTCTTTGAAGCCAAAAAGTGTGGGAATCAAAATAGGATTCCAATTGTGGACAGATGGAAAAGGCGTTGGTGATTATCTTGGACTGATATTACTGTGGATTTATCTCGTCGAGGGACTTAATTACCTTGTAGTCTTGAAATGCGGACAAAAGTTTTCTTCAGGATGAGAAGATTCCTTGGAAGATATACCTGAGGAGTTTTGTAGTGTGACTTGCATGCTTGTCATTTTGGAGTCTTCGATGTAAGGACATATTCATCGTTGTTTGAACGGCAACGCTTATGTGGACTGTACTGGACATTCTTGGGGACACTAAGTATCAAAATTAATTGTGTGTATAAGGGTGTACTAGTTTGATTAGGAATGTTTTGGACATACCAAATTCTTTGAACCAATTACAAATCATTAAAATCTGTTATATTATATAAAATTCAGATCATTTGTGCACAAGGCTCATTTCTTGTGTTTGGAAAGGTATTTCTGGCCTTAGACGGCCACGAGAAGTCATAACAGAATTGGGGGCTCGTCCGGGAATTGAATTGGAGAGAAATTGTGAGCCTTATTGTTCAGAATTTAGACAGTAAAAGTGTTATAATATTGTAAACATTGTGCACATTTTAGCTACAAAAATTTTGTGGGTGTAAATGTACTACCATGTAGTTTGGGTGCAAGTAGTCATATTGTGTGGTAGAGTACAATCACACTGGAGTTTGATCCAGAAGTGTTCATAGGGGCAAATAACTTGGAGAAGTTTGATGAGCTGCGAAAAGCCTGAGTTAATGACACTAGCCAAGCATTTAGATTGAGGCAACACCATGCTATGGAAGCAATTCATCCAAAAATTAATTGATTGAAAATTGTCCAGGAAGATGTTTGGGATAGTTCTAATTTGGATAGGATAGAGGAAATTCTGGACAGGGCAAAAGTGATGCATCAAGTTAAAAGAACTTGAAAATTCAAAAGAGAATTAGAAAAGATTGAAAAAAAGATGGAAATGGAACAAAAACAGAAAGAAATGAACAAAAACAAAAAGAAAAAGCAAATGAATTAAGAGAAAGAAAAAATTGCTAGTTGAGAAGGAAAAAGAATGGAAAGGAAAAAATGCCTAAATGAACTCAGACCAAAAGAGATGAAGTGCAAATTGAAAAAGAAAGGAATTGGAAAGGACAAGTTGCAAAATGAGGATGGGAAACAAAAAGAGCTTGACGCTCAGTTAGAGTTAGAAAAATGAAACAACAGCTAGCTATCAGCCTCTTCAAGCCTTGGTTTTGATGCGGCGAAAAATATTGGCCTGGTTCCAAAATTTCAGAAACAAGAAGTAGACAATACTTCTTACACTTGAGAAAATTGCCAATAGTGTGAAATGCCCAAGGAGTTTGGCCCTTTGCTACAGTCAGTGTTCATGGTACAGCCCGAGGAAAGAAATATATTAGGCCATGATTATTTAGACAGCTGTAGTGATTATGACGAGGTTTAGCAGGCAGTGCTTCAAACGCATATGATATTGGTGCCAGAGGATTAGACACAATTCAGGTCTTGTAGAAAAAGGATGGACCATGAACCCATGTTGAATTGCCGCGTAAGGAACAAAGTTTGATCGCTGGACTTCTTCTGCAAAAGAAGTCGGGCAAAATTTTGGTAAACTAGGAGGTGATTTTAGTTGAGAGATTTCAAACAGGGTCTACATCAGATATCAAAACAATCTGAGGAAAACAAAATGGACAGTTTGCGTGAAGCATCCGTAAAGGCCGCCGATTATGCATTGACACACAAATTAAAGTATACTAGTAGGCCTAGCCAAGAAGTACTAGGTTACAACAAGTACAACAATAAGTTGGGTTCTAACAAACCGTCTCATGGTTCGCATTCAGGAGGGGAAATCCCAGTAGGTTCCCATGAAAAGGGGAAGTAAAACAGAATGGTGCTAATCAAAAGCATGGGATAGGGCCCAAATCACAGTTCACATGCAAATCACTGTAAGAAGCCCAGGACATACAAGGTCAGGGGTTGTTGGGAGATACATGGCTATCACCCAAAAGGACAGGGGGGGGGAAGACAAAGTGAGTCAAAACCAATTAAATAGGTTGTGCAGTTACTTAGCTTTGAGGTCAAAAGTTCATCTTCTGTTTCAGCACACAATGAAATCCCACAAAAGGGAATTTGGACACAGACAAAAGTAAGGGTGACTCTAAGCCTTTGTTTTGGAGGATTGGTGTCACGGTCAGGTGATAGTTTAGATCCAAAATTCATTAGAATCATGCGGGACACGTGCTGCGCGCCCAGTCCATGATATTGGAAGATGCACTTCCATTTGATATGAGAGGAGTTCCACAGGAACCTAGTGCATGATCAGGGGATAGGTATGGATTGTGATTTAGTGTCCTCTACACAAAATGCCATTGAAATCAGACTTGGTTTTCTGGAAAATGTCAGAATGTGTTAGACAAGAACTCCCCTGTTAAAGGGTATCCAGTTGTTAGGGATTTTTTTTTGGGGCTTTGGCAGGGGGGAAAGTGACTCCCAGAACCCATAGTTCCCAGGTGCCCTGTACGTGGTAAAATTGATGAGGAAATAGACGTTTTCCCAGCATGTGCAGAAACTAGGTCAATGACCAGAAAAAGCCTCAAAGGAAACAGTGAGCAGGTGAGTGAGTTCAAAATACTCATTCATAATAGGAAGGAGCGTTGAGAATGACTTGGTCCCAAATTGAGAGGGCTAACTTTCTCTCAAAAGGGAGGAATTGGAGGTCATCTTCCATATCAGGGGAGACTAAATTCACTGTTAGTGAATACATCCAGGCCCCGAGCACAAACAAAGTGACAAGCGGGTAGACAATGAAAATCCAGCCGCTGAGCATGATAGAGTTAGGGACTGTAAGGAGGCCCTTTAAGCCATGACAAGCTGGTAACTGAGCAGCACAAAGACCCAGCATTAGGAAATAGGTGACGAGGGGCATTGGTCGCAACAGGGAAGCGAGCAAAGCCTGGCTGTTTCCTACAAGCAAATGGTGTCTCTGAGAAAAATGGCGCCACGATGCACGTGTAGAGAGAATGGAAGGTTGTGCATCCAAAATTGTAGGTGGCAAAAGTATCTCATAAGGAAGTGATTCGGCATAGCCATGATAGTCCCAGGCAGGACACTTAGGTGTGAGGAAAAACACATGACAGAATTAGGAGTCATTTGGTGGCCTACACTCAGAAAAGATGTACGTGTCTGAGTATTGTAAGACATGTCACACATGTCAAATGGTGGGAAAGCCTAATCGGACAATTTCCTCCTGCTCCCTGCAACCAATCCCAGCATTTTGATGAGAATTTATAGTAGGGTGTAATAGATTGCGTCAGACCAAGTCAAGGACCACGTCAGGAAATCAGTATTTACTGACCATCATGTGTGATTCCACACGATTCCCTGAGGCTATACCTTGAGAAATCTTAGGGCACAGAATAAGTGAAAGCTCTAACAAAGTTTTTCACCCTAGTAGGCCTGCCACAAAATCAATTTCAGTTGATCAAGGATCACAGATTCATGTCAGGTTTGTTCCAACAAGTCATGGGACCAGTGGGACATTTCCCAGTACAGTTCTTCAGCATACCACCCAGACTCCAGGGGGCCCTAGAAAGGTACACCAAACATTGAAAACAATGATCAAAACCTATTGTTTTGAATTTGAGCGGGATTGAGGGATGAGGCCCAGTTCATCTCATGTTACTTGCTACCAGGGAGGCTGTACAAAGAGTCATTAGGATTTAGTCCATTTGAGTTGGGTTTGGTCACAAAGTTAGGGGGACCATTGAAGCTACTTGAAAGAAAAAGTGGTTGTGTGAA
The DNA here is from genome assembly GCA_023653785.1 of Ophioderma brevispina. NCBI lineage: Eukaryota > Metazoa > Echinodermata > Ophiuroidea > Amphilepidida > Ophiodermatidae > Ophioderma > Ophioderma brevispina. The sequence continues at coordinate 46,312 of JAMKCH010077769.1, read as the reverse complement.
AAATCCTGATGTGAATTGTATTAGGACTAGTGTCTCAATTCAGACACAGTGCTACAAAGAGACACTGTGAAATTGCCAAACAAAATCTCAAACAGCGTTCAGCAAAAAAATGAAAAACATGGTATGACAAAGATGCGAGGAACAGAGTTTTCAAGCCAGGTGATAGTTTGGCACTTTTTCCAATACAAGGGCATCTTTGCACAAGCCAAGTATTCTGGACCATATGAGATTGAGAACAAAGGGGGACCTGACTAGGTTTGATCAAAACACCAGGTGTGACGAAAAGTCGACAATTATGTGACATAAATATGCTTCAAGAGTATAAGGAAAAAGAGATGATGACATAAAGCCAACATGTGTAATGTCATCTACAGTTGATGTGTGTTAAAATGGTGACATCTGAGTTAGAATTTGAACAAACCAGCACTGTAAACACCGAACTGAGTATGGTGTAAATTGCAAAATGATGACATAATGGCCAATTTAGATAAGAAGAACTTAGTCCACGCTACCAAGAAGGTCAAACAAGGTGAATTGAAAGAGTTAATGCATGAGTGAGTGTGGGAGAAATCATATTTCCTGATGTACCTATTGAGACACATGTCATAAACCATGCCATTGATTCGGTTCAGAGCCAATCAAATTGAAGCATCTCAGTGTTGGACCAGGTATGGTACGTAGGGAGATTGGAAGTTCAGATCCAGTCAAATGCACTTTGATGCGTATTTGGAACATGTACCCAATACTAATTTATGAATTGCCATTTTAATTAAATTTTGTGGGTGATTAATTTAGAAAACTCACCTGACAAGAATTTTACTGCGGAGTTGTGAGTTTAACTCTACAAGAATACGATCGAAATATACATATCAAAGGAAAAGGAAAATGTTTGGGATGCCTTGTCCAGAGCTGGCCTAAATTTGTTCAAAATTTGATTGTTACAAAATTTAGTAATATAGAGACTGAGGCCGCAATGCAAAGAACATTTTAAAAAGTGTAAAGTTTGCACCGTGTAAACTGTATGTAAAATAACCACAAAATGGTTTAAAGGGATAAAGCCAGGTTTTGGAAAATTTTCAAATTGTCTTTTAAGGGGGGAGGATGTTATATGGCTCGATTTTTGATTTAAAAAACTTTTTTTTTTTTTTAAAAATATTATTTTCTCAATTTTATTTGAGAAAAAGATTTCTCACAGGAAAGTATTTTGTTTTACTAAAAAGATGGAGCAAGCGGGAATTATCCTAGTGGTTTGCTAGTGCACTGTTTAGATTGCACATAGGGGAAGTGGGGGGGATACCCAAGAATGCCCGTAGTAATGACTCAGCTGTTTAGCTTTTTAAAAAGATCCAACGTGCAAGAATCTGGGGGGAGTCCCCACCCCAAAGTGATAGTTTATATTTATGAAGTGAGGGAATTTAGATTGTGAAATCTGATTTGATGGTGCAAGGTCATGTTTCTGCAGAAGGATGAGGTAATTTGTAAATGAATATTGTTATAGAAAGGGGAATCTATCTGTGAGTAGTTAAATACTAACACTGGAAGGACTCTCTGCCAGCATCCACTAGTCTAACAAGTAGCTAGAGGATAGATGAAGCTAGGTGTACTCTGCCTTGCGGAGCAGACCTGTACAAGTGCAGGATTTATATATTATTATATGTCCATGTGAGCAGAGTGCGTTTTTTCTTGGTAAAATTATTACGCGTCTTTGAAGCGAACGTGCTGGGAGAATCAAAATAGGATTCCAAATTGTGGGAAGATAGAAATGTGGTTGATGATTCTTGGATGATTATAAGTGTGGATTTACATCGTCGAGGGACCTTAAATTTAACAGGTTCGTCTTGAACTGCTGGACACAAGTTTTCTTCGGACTGAGAAGATCCCAGGGAATATATTACTGAGGACGTTTTGTATGGTGATTTGCATGCTGTCAGTTTGGAGTCTTCGCTTGTTAAGTCTGCGGACCTATCACGTTGGAACTGCCAACGCTTAGGGGACTTTACGGGACATTATTGGGACACAAGTATCAAATTAATGTGTGAATTGGTAATATTTTGATTTGATGTCATGTGTGGGACATAACCAAATTCTTGAACCAATTACAAATCATTCAATATGTTGAGTATATAAAAATTCAAGATCATTGTGCACAAGGTCATTTATTTGTGTTGAAAGGTATTTCTGGCCTTAGACGTCCAGGGACGTCATAACAATGAGTCTCTCAGAAAAAAATTAAATCCCCCTTTCAAGTCTTCTTTTTAACTTTTTTGCCAGGATTACACGGACATATTGTAACCGGATGACGTTTGAATGGGAGGACTACCCACGTCGTTCACGGCGTATAAGGCAGCATGAAGTGAAGTATCAATTGGGTTCAGCAGACTTCACAGGGCCGTAAGGGGGGGCGGGGGGTGCGACGCACCCCCCCAAAAATGACAAAGGTCCGCTTTACCATGTTTAAGGTCCGCTTTGCCATGTTGAAGGTCTGCTTTGCCATGTTGACGGTCTGCTTTTTTGTGTTTAAATTTGTTGCGTGTTATTGTCAGAGTGGTGGTTAACCGACTATTATTGGTCAATACAGTGGTTTATACGCATTACTACTATAATTATAGTGTTTTTTAACGCTTTTGCTGTTTTATCGCTCCTAACCCCCCCCCCCCCCTTTTTTTTTTTTTTTTTTTTTTTTTTTTTTTTTTTTTTTTTTTTTTTTTTTTTTTTTTTTTTTTTTTTTTTAAAATTGGGACAACCGGCGAGCGCAGCGAGCCGAAAAAAATTGTTTCTCGACAAAAAAGGTCCACTTCTGGCAAATCCGCACCCCCCCAAATAAATTCCTGGCTACGGGCCTGAGACTGCAACTTACATGTTGAAAGGATAAAGCTTGTTACCACCTGATCCCTTTACATAGAACAAATTTTAGTTACACCATGACATTTTCACATTAGATTTATCCTTAATTTCCGCAAGATTTTTATTTTTGCCATTCATAGTTAACTCTTTACCTGCATATTTAAAAACCTGTGAAAATAAGAGGGTTTAATGTGTAGGCTTTGAAATCTTGAATCAAACAATCGGCAGAAAAGTTTTAAAGGTGTTTATTTCGATTTATGTCTATTTTGTTCTCTACTTGAAATGAAAGCCTGGCACTTGCACATACGCCCTATCAAGTACCGTGGGAAACAACTTGCGGTTTTGATGGTAGAAGCAATAATGCATTCTGCAAAGCCCTATTCAATACACTGCTAATATTGATGGTGAACCATTAAAACGGTGTTTCTTTCGTTTATATCTTGGGAATGAAATGGATTTGAGGGCTCAAATTTCAGGACGACAATGAGAAAAATATGGACTTTCATCTGATATCAAATCAAAATCGATACTACCTGGTAAATCGGAGGGGGGTCCTAAAGACGATCGGAACACACACTTTTAAAAGCATAATAAAACTTAAAATTTGTGAAACAATATTTATTTAAAGGCACATATATTATAATGAGCCTGCAGTATCCTTGCCTTATGTTAATCGAGAAAATGTATCCTTGCCTTATATTCACTTTCTCGTCTAAACTATAAGGTTGACATCCTACATACTCTACTCCAATTCATGCAATTTATCCATAGGGCCATTAATGTCAGCCCCTGAGAATATATTGCCGATTTTGCAAACACTTTCCGTATGGAGAATATTATGAACACACCACAATTATGTTGTGTGTCAATGGAATGTAATTATTGTAAAAAAGGTAGGGTATGAGTGGTTTCAGTAAGAAGGTTATCTTCGTAGAAAATGTTGGGGGTCTGAAGCCTGTCCGCTCAATGAAAAGACCCCAAAACTTAAATTGCTGCGAATAATTTTCTCCAATATAAAAAAATTTTCTATTATTTTGGTAGTGTTGTCGTCTGGATGGGAGATCTGAATTACCGCATTAGTAACCTTGAACTAGATGTTGTCAAGAAGCTCATTGAAAAAGGCGATTATCTGATGCTTCTCAAACACGATCAGGTATGTACTGGTATGCAAGGTAATATTAGTTACCCCCTACTTGTTCAAGAAATATGGAAACAGATAAGTGGCAAATAAGCAAATTTGATACTAGAACTATGTTGACCTTTGACCCAGTATGTCACACCCCTGGAGCCAATAAAGCAATTACGCTGGTGCCCTACACCTTGGGCTTCGCTTTATGATTCAAACACGCAGGTACAGACCGATCATAATTAGTCAAGATCCTGACTAGCAGATGCACCTCCTTGAATCGTCTCTTGATATCCTGGGATACGTGGGACTCCTGCGTGCACGAATAACACTGTTCAAGCGACTGTTGACCTCTTTTCGAGGTCAACGGTCACTGTCATGAAAACATGAAAATAGTGAATTTGCATGCCAATGGTACGATCTAAATTTCACCCTTTTCTGATATTCCTTGTCATGCCAGCTTCACTAGAGATTTTGGAGAAGGGATTCAACTACTATATAAATAACTCTTAAGAAAAGTGAAGGATTGCAAAATGATCAACACTTTTTCGCCTTCAAATTCAACCAAAACATCTATCTTTTAGAATGTAAACAATCCATCTAAGTCTCGTTCCCAGTACTTGGTGGGTGGCACAACAGGCTTGTGGTAATTATTCGCAGTATATGTTCCGTAATAAGTCAAGAGAAAAGACTATCTCTTACACCGGTGTGAAAGTACACGCGATGTTAGCCTTGATTCGGTGTGTTTACCAAAGTTTACCAGGAAATGAGTTTACAGTGAACTGCGCAAGTGCATGACCCCACCATCTCCATCAGCCAATAAGCTGTTGAATTTCATTAGTATGTACTTGCGTCTTTGGTCAGTTCTGAAGTGGTGAGAGACCAAAGTCGCAGGGAACCAGCGTATAAGGTAATATATCATGGGGTGCAGAAATCGAGAGATGACAGTATGTCGTGCAGCTGCACCTCATGATATAAGAAGACTGGAAAGTGAGAAACAACAGTATATATCATAACTAGAGAAAATTGTCTTTTGAAAAAGGATGAGTATATCATGTGGAAATGTAATCGCAAGTGTGAGATTTTGACCACCACTCATGCTCCTGAAGCATAGGTTGTGGCAACCTTTCCAGAGCGGAGCTATTCATTATTGAGTGCTGACCACAATAGCAGTAGCGATTTATTCCATAAATGTTATCAAGGATTAGAATTGCAAATCTGGCACACCAATCCTCGCTGATCTTGTGGTTAGGTAGTTGACCTCATGATAACAGTGGTCTCGGGTTCGAATCTCGCTACTGCCTCTTTTAAAATATATACAATTTTCATTAAGAAAAAATAATAGCTGCCCTTTGAGGTTAGTGAGGGAGACCTGCTCCTGGAGCATGGGTGTGGGGTGGTGGTCAAAACTACCGCGTGCAAATGTAATCAGCCCATGTGACCTTTGACCTTGGGTCAGCACTTCTTCTGACCAAGTCTGATGATTATAGCATTTGAACCCTATGGTCAAACTGTGAACACCCTATATGAAGCTTGGGTCAGGGGTTCTTGTGGCCAATTCTCTTTGCAATCGGACCAAGGGTTTGGCAGAAGAAGCCAATAAAGAAGCGTCTTGAGAAGAAGGAGAAGAAAACTAACAGCTCAAGCGGAAAGGTATGCCCCGTTTCACAGGCATTGTAATTTATCCTTTAATGAACATACGCAATGTAGAACAAGTAACCCATTCATTCTAAGCACTCTTTACACATATACTTTCTCTTGACTTGACTTTACTGCATAGGACGGGGTGTCCCTTTGCTCTTCTCATGAGTAATTCCCCTCCATTCTGGTCTGCCCTTTGCAATAGATTCGGCATTTTGGAGGTCCAAGCCTGTGTCCTTGGGGATCTGGTCCTTCCATCTTGCTGGTGGGTGACCTGGCTTCCTACGCTTGTTGAAGTCTTGCGTATAGGCTTGGTATGGTAATCTGTGTTCCGGCATCCTGACGACATGTCCAAACCACTTCAGCCGTCTCCTGGTAACTGCATCCGTGATGGTGCCTGTGATGTTCAGACGCTCTCTAATTTCATCATTTCTAATTTTGTCCAGAAGGGTCACTCCTAGGATGGACAGGAGGCATTCTCTCAAAAGCTTTCTAGCTTTTGGCAGTATGCCTTGCGCAATACCCCAGGACTCTGGTACAGAGGTGGGCAGTATGGGAGAGTATAAGAGACTGGTAATGTATGTGCTGACTTTGAAGCATCGTAGTAATGTTTCATGAGTGCTCCAGATGTTTCCTGAGTCTGACGAATGCCCATGCTGCCAGTCTTGAACGCCTGTTTGATTCCTCCATAACCGAAGGCACATTTACGCTCCAAGAAAGACAAATCATTTTACTTTGTCAATAGTGTCTGGTTTTAAGGCTGATGTCTCTTGGGTCATCGGACATGATCTTGCATTTAGATGGGTTGAGCTTCATTCCCATTTTGGCGCAGGCTTTTTTCCAGTTCTTCTGTGTGGATAGCTGTAACTTTCAAAGACCATTCATCAGGGTTTTGTTTTTTCATCGGCATAACGAATGTTGTTGATTTTCATCTCTCCCATTGGATTCCGGAGGCCTAGGTTTTGAACTCCTCTCATTAAATTCTAAGAAGAGATTGAAGAGGCATGGACGATAGAAGGCATCCCGGTCTCATACCAACTAAGACTTCGAACCAGTGCAGTGAGTTTTCCATTCACCACTACTGACCATATGTGGTTTGCTCATACATCTTTTCAATTATGGTCTACCAGCTTGCGTCGACTCCAATTGATCTTAAGCATTTTCAGGAGTGCCTCTCTCCAAATGGTATATCAAATGCTGCTTTAAAAACTACAAAGTTCCAGTTGTATAGGAATGCGTTTTTCTTTGGCCTTCTCTAACACTTGGCGAACAATAAATACAGCATCAGTAGGACCTCGTGAGCTTCTAAAACCACATTGTTCCTCTCCATGGTAGTCATCGATGGTTCCTGGATCCAGTTTTCAAGGATCATTCTATCTACAGAATACTTTTCCCTGGGAGTGAACAGTAGAGTAAGGGCTCTACGATGTGCGGATCTAGTTTCTTCCTTCTCTCTCACCTTTCTTGTAACTGGAGTGATCAGTCCCTTGCTCCAGTTTTCTGGAATTTCCCCTTCTACCAAAACCCAGCAATGTTGATTATTTTGCACAGTAGCTTGTATGTGCCAACGCTTTCAGGGTTTCAGCGAGATTTTTATCACATCCACATGCTTTGTGTATTTTTTTCAGTTTCCCTTAATGACCTCTTCTACTTCCTCTACGAGAAAGCATCGCCTGTTGAGAATAGAATTGGCCAGGTTCTTGCTGCTGGATGAATACTTCTTCATCTCGGTGAATTCAGTGTTGAATATTTTTGCTGAAGTGTTCTTCCAGCACTTCATTACTTTATCTGGAGCAGTTGTGAGGGAGCCATGTTTGGTCTTTTTGCGCTGCTGTGGCAGTTGAGCTCTTTCACTCACTAGTCTACGGATGCACTCGAAGAGTTCATGGCTGTTGTTCCTAGCATGTGCATCTTCCATCTCTTTTACTTGCTTCCTTTTCGATCACGTCTCTTCCAGCTTCTTTACTTGATCTTTGACCTCCTTGTTTCAGTTTTTGGAGTAGTTGGACTTATGATGTGCAGTTGGTTGTTCACCCTTGGATCCTTGCTGCCCTTCTTTGATGACATGCCTTTTTTACTTCTTCAGGGAGCCCCATAATTTGCTGGCCCTTTTTCACAAACCACTGTTTTTCTCCTGTTATTTTAAGTGTTGTGTTCCTATCCTTGAAGTTGGGTCCATAGCCCTTCACTCATGGTCTTCTAATTGGAGGAGTGTCCAAGGCACCCCCTATCTTTGCACATAATTCTGCTGCAATTGTGGGTCGCTGAATCGACGACGGCATACTTCTTGGGTACCGATGTTATAATATACGTTTGGTTTTGGTATGTATAAATTTCACTTTAGCCATCACCAGTTTTGTCTGAACGACATCGGTCTGAGCAGTAAGATCTGCAGTTCTGAAAGATTTCAAGTTTTCCAGTTGGGTAATGATGAAGTCAATCATGTTTTTATATTGCCCACATGGAGATGTCCATGTTGCCTTTCAACACTCCTTGTGTTGGAAATAAGTATTGCATACAACCAGCTTGTGGAGTATACAGAATTCCAGGAGCTTTGCTTCATCCTCGTCGTTGAGTTTTCCAATCCAATAGCTACCCAATGTGGTGTCAGCCCCCCCTGGTATCTGTCCCAGTTTGGCATTGAAATCCCCATCAGGATGAGGCTTCCTTTCTTAGGGATTCTCCTGTATGTGGATCTGCAGGGTGTCATAGAACTTGTCTCTCTCTGTCTCACTCTGGGTGTTCAGATGTGGGGGTCAGAGACCTGGATGATGTTTACTATGCCTCCTTCATATTAAATTTTGCTGTGATAATTCTGGGTGAGACTGCTTCATAGCGTGACAAAACATTGTGAAGAAGCTTTTGGGATAAGCTACCCTACTCTATCTCTGCAGATGCCGTCACTTCTGCTAGAACATGGAGAAAAATCTCTTTAATTTTGAGGGTCTCTTTTCCATTCAGTTGTGTTTCATATAGACCCAGGATGTCTATATTAAACCTTCTGGCTTCCTCCATGAGAATTTCCCAATGACCGTCCTTTTGCAGTGTTCTCACGTTCCACTTACCAATATTTATGGCTTCTGGAGCCTTCGCCTGGTTCTTGGGGCTTGCTCTCAGTAGCTTTCGTCAGAGTTCGGCTTACTTACCTTGTCGGTGTTGGTGTTTTTTGGTCGCTTTTGGCTACTTACGCGATTTTTTGGTATTTTCCATTGCCTCCGCTGTCCTTCATTCTTAGAAGGTTCCTTCTTGGATGAGTCTTCGGTACCCCTGTGGGGGTGGCAACCAATCATCCGCATATGTCGTAGCACCCCCCTGCCACTCTGTTGCCAACGAGCACCACCGGGAATCGGGGCCTTAACGACGGGGGTCGACTTTCAGTTTTGGAGTTTACTCGTTAAGGGTGTTGACCTGATTTTGCACTACTTACTGGGCCACGGCCAATGATTCCCAGTCGGGTGACATGTTGCATTACTGAACTTAAAAAGGTGGTAGGCCCCCAGCCTCTTAGCTTAACATATGATTAAGGCCACCATGTGTAGTTGCCCTAAATACCTATGGACCAACTTAAACCAATCTTTTCTCATCGATTTTTTTTTCTTGAATTCTTACAGCTGGTTTTCAGCAATTGGAATTGCAGAAATTTCATGGCGTCACAGAGGGGTCCATTGGTTTCGCCTACATTAATATGACCCTGGTAGTGATAACTGGGACACAAGGTAAGAACAGACACATTAGGCTTGCACATATCACCAATCCTAGAGTGAATCCAATGATTTATTCGTCGTGCCATAAAATGCTTGTAGCTGAATCTGTTATTGTAAGGGGTGGAAAACCCCGGGGTGGTCCCAATTCATCCTGGATCCTCTGGGCATCAATTAAGCATGTCTGAACACTGAATGAATCTACTTCATCAGGCTAAATAGAAATAAAAAAAACAAGCCTTTCATCCAAATAAGTGTTATGTGACAAAATCTGATCTGCTCAGAGTCTAATGCAGGAATTGTGAAATTGTGATACAAGCTTGATTATTAGACAAATATAATAAGATAATAATGCGTTTCACACTGAGCAGACATCCGATCAACTTTTGCGATCTATCGCCGTTTTTAAGACTAATGCGTCTGTTTTCTGAATACTAGATGCACATGTGCAATAACACCTTAGTTACGATGTAAAAGTTTTCCAAAGAAAGGATTTAATGAGCTGCTGCTCTTACGAAATACTTCTTTCTGAGGCATTTACGGCAGTGTTATCAATGACTTTTTTTAATGCCGATGTACATGGCCATCTTTTAAGAGATGACTTGTCACCTTGGATTGTTTCCGCACAGAAATTGTGCATTTTCCATCGTGAAATTCAATGGGCTGAACAAGGAAATTCCACATGGCAAATAGTCTCTTATAAGTGAATTTAGCTGATGTATGTGTGCTGTTATTTGAGGCAGCACAACAGAGACATGTGTGTCAGAGTTTGCGGAGTATTATAATAAATTTGGTGGCTGGTTTGAAGTCTACAAATGGCGATTGATTGCAAAAGTTGACCGATCACCCGCTCAGTATGAAGAGCCTTAATAAATAACTCATGCTCAAAGTTGCCTCCTTTGATAGGGTAGGTGTGTTTAAAAATAGACATTTTTCAAATAATTATGTTAAATTGTGTTATTAGGAACGAAAAGGAAATTTTTAATGATACGAGGAGATGATCATCTTTCATGGGTTAAAAATAGCAAAGTTTTGTAAAAAACATTTCCTCAGGCTCAAACTATATGCAAAATTCTATAAACCCTGATGAAGGGAGTCCTCTTTGACAGGAGATCTGAACACCTTGCTAAAACTAAATATCAAACAATGCTAAAAATGTTTGAAAATGTAAAAATGTCGTACACGTCTTATTAGGACGTGAATGTCTTACTCGTCTTATTAGGACGTGAATGTCTTAGACGTCTTATTAGGACGTGAATGTCTTACACGTCTTATTAGGATGTGAATGTCTTACACGTCTTATTAGGATGTGAATGTTCAAGTAGAAAAACCTGCTAATGCCCTAAGATTCTATTCAGCTAGGTTTCATTTGGACCAGGATGATATTTTTAAATCTGAAAGAAAAAAATTAGTTCTGCTTTATTTTCGGATTTGGAGTATATTTTATACCTATGACATTGTGACTGAGCCATTTAAATTTTGTATTGTTATTGACTTCCAGTGAGAAGCAACGTGTGCCCGCATGGTGTGATCGTATCCTATTTAAAGGCAACACTGTTAAACAGAAGTTCTATAGGAGTCATATGGACTTGAAATTGAGTGATCACAAACCTGTTAGCAGTGTCTTTGATATCTCGGTAAGTTAATAAGAGTGGAGCGTTCTGTGGGCTCAGGGTAAACAATAGGCCCGATGTATTCTCTGCATGTCATAAAAGGGAGGACTCATCTAATGTTTCAACACAATGTGGTTGTTAGCTGAAACTTTGAAATTGTCTTAGCACAATCTAAAATTGGTCATACTTACTTGATACATGGATATTTATTTGGTAATGAACTGATTTCTCAGCGTATCCCTTGTAATTATGCTCTAAAACTTATAATATTCCCTACTTGTGGGAGCAGGGTCAATGCAATCCGTAAGTATATGTCCCATATATGAACAAAAATTTAAGATTTTTTTTTTAACATTAATAACAACAAAATCCCCAAAACATGTAATAGATTTGCCAAAATACTTCAATTCAAACCACATTCACTGGTCTTGGGTCAACTCTACAACTGTACTGTATTAATGCCAAATATCCATGTTTATGGTTGAGATGCATATATGATGTACTTATTTGGATACTTACTCATGGGCCATTTTAGGTGAGTTTTTGTAAAAGCACTGTAAATACTTTCCTTTTAGGCCAGAGTGTATGTTTATATGCTGAGTCATTTCTTTATGAAGAAACATTTTCTGATCCAGATGATGTCGGCCAAGCCTCATTCATTATAGCAACTCGCCCAAAAAAATCAAAAGAAATTACAGCAATATGGAATGCAACCATGCACAAACCAATTTGAGAATACATGTATTCATGTAGTCCTTGTCTTTTGCTGTTGCTTTCTGCTGTTTGCATTTGCTGTCTGGTTATAGCACTTGCCAGTTGTGTCATTCAGGTTGGTTAGTTTTTGGTGTGGTTATTTGTAGTTCACTTGATAAAGGCTTGATTTTTCAGCCGAAATGTTGTGTTGTAGTGTTTGTTGTTTGGTAAGTTGTTGTTTTTTCTTGTTTCTCCTATGTTGGTTGAGATTGTTTGTTTGGATATACACAATTTGAGTGCTTTGATGTGGATCAGTCATGTGTGTTCCCATGACCCACATACGACCTCACCCTCATCCGTTATTCATACAAAAAAAAAAATAAAAAACAACCCTTACAATGGAGTTGATTCTTCAGCTCCTACCGTTTTGGAATAAGAAAATATTCCTTGGCAACATTAAAAATCGAAATTTTTCGTCAAGATTAGCTTTTTACGTGTTAAACCAATTGGGGATTTCTTGGCCGCCCTCCCCTGTTCTGATCTATCAATTTGGTGAGGACATCATATACATTACACATCACAATCTACTTGTGCATTTTATATTCAGGTGAAGGTTGTAGATGAGAAGGCCTTTAAGCAGGTAGTCGAAGAAGAAATCCGAAAACTGGACAGACAAGAAAATGAATCCATGCCACAGGTCACACTAAGTAGAAATAATGTAAGTAATTTATTAATACCAGCAGAAGAATATGTGGAAATTGCTATGGGAAATCAAGACATAATTATCTGGTCCAAGAAGGTTTAATTGACATGTTTATTGTACTTTATTACTTGAATGGAGGTTTTCATCAGTATTTTGTTGTGAAGGTATAATTTTATGTGTATGAAAGTGTTACACATGAAGACGTATGATGCTACTCTGCCGCCTGTATTCCATAATACATTATACTATACTCTAGCTCATAATTTCTTGGACAGTTTAGAATGTACGCCTGCTTCCCTGTCAAAACGGTGCACCATCATGTTGCACATAGACGCAGTACACGCAACGATCAACATGCGCGTTTGTTATGTCCAAGAAATTAACAAAACGTTCAAAGTCTGGGGACGTCCCTTTGTTATTATAATTACATACGGTCTTCCAGACTAACCAATTGAGCAATCATCGGGGGCTGGACGTCCGTGAATGGGATCGATCGATCTACGATGGTAATAATATACCTTGTAATGCAATGCAACTTGCCTAGCATTCTAAAAGAGCATACATAGCATAGGCGACTGTAAGGAGTGACTGTCTACAGGAAAAGACAAACAGATCAAGGTACATATTTGACAAATAAAATATCATACATACACATAATAAAAATATAACAATATAAATATACGTATTTGTACATATTTATATACATATTTACACATACATTTACACATATTTACACATAGGGTAAAGTGGGGTAATATGGACCCCGGGGTATTATGGACCCCCTCCTTATAACTTTGAACTAGGTAGGGGTCGTAGGAGTGACCCTTGGTAAAATTTTCAACACATTTTCTTATTATGTCATTGACGTTTTAGCGCATCGATAAGTTAAACACAATAACAAAACATTAGAGTTCAAAATATTTTTCACCTCTGTAGTATGTCGCAGATCGATCGATCACATGCTTTCACGGACGGCCCCTCATATCTCATGATCTGGACCAGGGATCCTAAATAAATCGGGATAGGACACTCGATCAACGAAGTGGATGCATACTGCACACTGATCTGCATGAAATCCGTTACTTATGGATCGCCGGTCTTAAGTGGCGCTGTTCCGCTACGCATTCCCGATTACGTCATACTGCATAAATAACCAGGTTACTTATCGTACATGGTGGCGGTATTATCTATGGCAATAATATTAATCCTGAAAAGTAAAGATACAAATTTCATTTTTTAACATGTTGAAAGTGAATTTTTTTCTAAATGTATTAAAGAAGGCCATCAAAATTTAGGGTTGGGATTTATTTCGTTTTATGTAAAATTACGATATAAGCCTACATTATGCATTTACACTCTCCGTTAAGGTGGTATTAGATAATTTTTCAACCGGCGATGATTAAACATTTTTGGCTTTTCTTATCAAGATTCATCTCACTGCATTACTATGCCTGCGAATCGTCTATGAGCATTTGTACACAGTGTCACCAGCCTGTCTGGACTAGCGGAAGACCGTACGTAATTACCATAACAAAGGGACGTCCCCAGACTTTGAACGTTTTGTAGAAATTATGGCCCACAGCATAGAACAAAATTTTAAATAGTGCTAGTCAGACCAGATGTTTTTAATTCATTCTTATGGTTGATATGATTCTGTTTGAAACCATATGAAACCATGTGATATGTGCTCAATAATTATGTTAGAGCATATATTTTATAATATTTTTAGTACAGGTATGCATGTAGGAGAGAGCGTGGTCACATTTCTTTCAGTTTAAGAAAGAATGTACTTGATATTTTTAACAAGTTTTGTAATTTGGAATAAACTATTTAGTTTTCTGGATGTTGCAAGATGAAGAAGTTTTTCTTATTTCCCAGAAAAGCATAACACTCCCTTGCACCCACTTCTCTGGGAAAAGATAAAAATCTTGCTCAAGTTTTGTATCTACAATTGATTGGTTGGTTTGGTTGATTTCCCTCCTCTTATAGGAGCACCGAGATGATATCTCGTAGTGTCACCTTATCAATATTCATGAACAAAATCATGCTATTTCATTGGTTGATTCCTATTACGCGTGCTATTTCAGTAGCATATAACCTCGTCCCTAGAGTCACAGTGAGGTGTAATAAAACAAATACTACATGGTTTATATCGGGAAATAGGGCACACTATTTTACTATTTTCCCTTAGTACTGGCTACGAGCCTTCGGGTGCGGGGGTTATAGGGTAATATGCCCGTAGCCAGTACCTCGGGAAAATAGTGTGCCCTTTTTCCCCTCTAACCTTGTAGTATTTGTATCATATTTGGTCTCCCCAGATTGAATTTGGCTATGTTCATTTCATGGAGGAGAAGGTTCAGACACTAGACGTTGCTAACACAGGACAGGTGAATACAGAATTCAAGTTTGCCAACAAGCTAGAAGACAAACACTTCTGCAAACCATTCCTCAAAGTAGAACCATCGTCGGTTTTCTTGATGCCAGGTGAGTTGTGAATACATATCAGCCATGATATGGCGATGTGTTTTATGGTGAATACAGGGTGCAACTTTTTGGCCCTCACAACACAATGTGTTGTATGGGCTTATATGTTATACTATACTGCAGATGGGCAGGTGGATGGGCAGCAAAAGCATTAATCCATTCTACAGACTAAACCGATTACTCCATGAACTTCTAACTTGGCACGGTGATAGAACATGATGAGGTGATGTGCTGTATACTTTTTGGACAGGTTATGAATATTAATGAGCTCATTTGCATATTTTGAAGAAAATTCATTAATCCACTCTTCGGACTAAACCGATTACTCAATGAACTTCTAACTTGGCACGGTGATAGAACATGATGAGGTGATGTGCTGTATACTTTTTGGACAGGTTATGAATATAAATGACCCTCATTTGCATGTTTTCAATAAAATGTGATTAAACCACAGTTGTGGAGGCCATCTTAATTACACCCTGCGTAATTCTTGTTTTGCATTCCTGTTCACTTATTATTCTTTCTTTTACTTGCAGGTGACTCAATTGAAGTCAGTATTTCAGTACTTGTAGATAAGAATACAGCAGCTAGTCTCAACTCAGGACAAGACCAAGTGGAAGATATCTTAGTACTACATCTAGACAATGGCAAAGATTATTACATATCCTTACATTTACAAGGCAGTTTTTCAAGGCCTGATCTCCTGATTACCCCTAAGGCCTGCTGTCACTTCCCTGCATTAGCATAGATTAGTTGGCTTGAGTGAAGCTGAAATGCACGTACCCATATGATAGTAGCTCATAAGTAAAGAAGATTTATTTTCTTCCTGATTGTAACAGGTTGGGAAATAATCAGATGCTGCGAACAATTTGTCACCAAAAAGTGTCTGTTAAGCCCTAACATATTTTAGTGCCATTAATTCTGCCTATTATAAACACCTGATGAATTTCGAAGACAAGATATAGCTATTGGCTATTGAAAAAAAAAAATATTGAAAATGAAATTCACATTTTTAGATTCACAAAGTTTAAAAAATGTATTACAATCTCTCGGAAAATTACCTCTATTTCATGACATATTTCTATACAGTTGTAATGCAAGAACTTTCAGGGGAGGGGAGAAGGGGGCAAACAGGTTAATTTCAAATTTCAGAGGAGGAAAATCAATAAATAATGCAGAATTTGGCAATTTATAGTTTCATCATCATGTTTTCCTGGTGGGCGACGTGGTGTGGGAAGGAATTCTCAACTCGGGGAATTTTTCCCCTTGGTCCGCTCCCTTGCATGCTACATGATAGTATCTATATTTAATAGGCCATGTCGATCTGTTGTCGTTCTGTCTGTGTGTCTGTCTCTCCACCCTTGGGGGTGGTACACACACACAACTTGGTGGGTGGGTGTGTAGACATAGGGTGTCGCATTTCAAATTGAACATAATCACAGTGGGGTTGCATAATCGAGTGACCCTGTTGAGGATTAACCCAGTGTGTCACCATTGCAAAGAAAACATGTTAATATAAAGAACATTAAGTCTGGGGGTTGGTCCCATGCATGATCTCATAAAGTGCAATTAACAAATTGGATTGTGGGATTTGTGTGACACATACCATAAAGGTTTGGCCTTGACTTCACACAATCCACAATAAGTGGCAATACGTACCCAGAGGCTTGGGGTGTTCCATAGAAGCCTTGGTTATGATGCATCCCCTATCAGTGAACTATCACCAGCGCAGGTTTCTGCACTGGTAAGTTTTGGTGACCTGATGAAAAATAAATAGACGGATGTTGGTTATATTGATTTTGAGAAATGCGACTAAAAGATGGTGGTAAATTCTTATGTTTTTAATTGTTTTAGGAAATCAAATACAATGGGGTAATGGGGAAGGAGCTTATCCACTTGACCGCAAAGGGCGTAATGACGCCTGCAGACCTTGACGCTGTGTGCGGAGGGTGTAATATGAGGCTGTTCACTACTGAGCCAGTGATCTATCCACTTTTGCAATCGATTGCCATCATAATTCAAACCAGCTACCAAATTCATTAAATACTTCACCAACTCTGACACACATATCGCTGTTGTGCGTCCTCAAATAACAAACACACATGCGGCCGCTACAATGCCACTTTACAGAGTTTATTCCCATGCTGAATTTCCTTATCCAGTCCGTTCAATTTCACGAGCGGAAAACTCGCAATTTCTGTGCGGAAACAAACCAAGGTGACAAGTCATATCACTTAAAAGATGGCCATGTACCAACTGCAACCACTGCCGTAAATGCCTCAAAAAAAACAAGTATTTCATGAAAGCAGCAGCTCATTAAATCCTTCCTTTGGAAAAACTTTTACATGGTAACTAAGGCGTATTGCGCATGCGCATCTAGTATTCAGAAAACGGCTGCTCGGTGTGAAAAGCCTTATTATTCCCTGAAGACTTTGATGGAAATAAGGCAGGCATAACTCACCCAAGATTAACTGACCCATGACCCTAAGTTTTAAATGTCCCCATTGTGGTGCTTATGACCTTGGATGTGACCCTGCCTTAACAGGTAATGACCCCAGAAGTGACCTTTAACCTTGTGGACTGGAGGTAGCGCTGAAATATGGTGACCTCAAAATAGCTTTTGGTAATCTGCACACCACTGTATGAAAAATCACTAGGGGCGATCAAGTGGTTAAATTAAAAATTTTAAATTGAATCCTATTGACATGCGACTTGTTTCATGTGATCTTGTCACATATTAGAAGCATGGAATTGGTACCCAGTAGTCCACTCATGAATTTATATGTAACCCAACGTATGTCTTGCACAAGTGACCTTTCAATGCTTGTTGCGCAGTGCTTTGGAGAAAGTGGTTCACTCAGACATGACACAGTATGCATGTAGATTTATGACTGAGTTAGGCAATGGACCTTGGGACATAACGGTTCAAAGTGGGAGAAGATCGACTGTGTCAGTCCACCCGAAACCTTCCAAGTTTGAGTTTGATTTTATTTTGCAAAATTATAGAGGGAAGGCAGTAAATGGAAAAAAACAAGAATCCCAACAGAAAACCCACCAGAGACTTCATTATTTGTGATAAATAACAGACAAAAGAAAATGTTTAAAGTTTAAACTAAGATGTTATAAAATTAAAACAAAGGTTTTAACAGCAACAAAAGAAAGCACCCGTTATTTATCAAACACATTCAGGTTTCTGTTTTTGCTGGTAGCAATCCAATTTCTAAATGTTATAATGCAACTGCTAACATAAAATGCTTGATTTTGGAAAAAATGTCTTGTTCTATAATCCTCTAGTTAAAAGGGACAATAAAACCTACTCCAAAACAAGCTAAAATCAAACCAGAACCAAGCTATAACATTCCAAAGCAGACTCAAACAAGAAGAAAACAAGCAAAAGCACTTGATAAACAAACACTTAAAAGCTAAGTACATCACTTGAGTGCACTCAAGATGTTCTATGTTGTTCAAGTGCTTGGTTATGTTATAGCTTGGTTCTGCTTGCTATGGCTTGATATGTACTTGTTTCTGCTTTATTCAGCTTGTTTTTTTGATAGATGATATTGTCATCTGCAGTTAATTCCCCTTTCAATTCAAGAATTTTAAACAAGATGATTTTTCAAAATCAAGACATTGTGTATCACTAATTGCTATACTATTCACAGGAGCAGAACAAGCCTCTGCAGATTGAAGGCCAAGATGATGTTGACTTTGCTAAGTTTGATATCCCCAAAGAAATCTGGATGTTAGTTGATCATCTCTTCAGGTTCCTCCTCCCTCTACTACCCTATCTCGGATACCCTCTGTATCCTTTATTCTCTTTTGTTCCCCTAATTGGGAGAATTGTGATATCCCCGTAGTTCTTTTCCGTTCTTATTGCCTACGTCTTCCTATTTATATACTCTCGTTTAATCCCACCTACACACAGACTTTGAGCTTTACTTCAGCATCTATTTCTTTACATCACATTCCTTTCCCCAACACCTTTCCGGCCAATCTTGCCGCACCCCTCCTAAGCTTCCGCTCCTTGAATTTCTTCTTATTTTCCATACCGCTCTCACCTTACACGCCTTTCTTAACTCTCTCGCCTTCCTCCCTTCTCACGCTCTACCTCCTCATTCTCGCATGTTTGTTTTTACATTCTCCGCTTCCTTATAGCCCGGTCTACCTTTTTCACCGGCTCCCGTCCCTCCTCCCCGCGTCTTTTCTCCCTTAGCTCCCCCCTACTACTTCTCTTTTCCTTTCAAAACATATTTTCTTATTCCACCCCCCTCATTCCTTTCGCGCCTCATCCCTTCCTTCTCCACACACATTCCTTCTGTTCTACCCTTTCTTCTTACACTTATCAGTGGTTTTATTTTTTATACTTACTGCTTTTCTCCTTTATCTTCTCTTTGTCATTATGCGGCCTCTTCTCCCTATCTTCTACGAGACTATTCTATCCTACCATCCACATCTCGTCGCTTCTAGTACTTGCCCCTTCCCTCTTTCTCCACTATCACGACTACAATTCTGACGCCCCTACATCTACCTTGGCTTTACGCCAAATGTTTCTCAACTCTCGTTTTAATCACCTCGACTCTTTCTATCTTTTTACCTCCCCCTCCCCTTAAGCCATTCCCCTCTTACCATTTACCCTTACCCATCATATTTTTTCTTGTTCGAATACCCTTCTTCTCTTCGCCTCCCTTTACCGTATTAAGCCTTCCCTCCTTCTTTTCCCTTTTCGTACTTCACTTCTTTCTCTTTCCTTTTTGAATGCCACCAGCGGTGGAGTAAAAAAATATCTAGTAAACGAGCATTCACGTGTAGGAAAATCCCCTCTAAGGAATCCTGTGTGAGTTAGTTTCCTGAAATTTTACCAATACCAATTCACAGCGACACATTGTACATTGCACAGTCCCAGTTAATATAGGGAGTGCAACAGGTGGATATTAAAAAGGTGGCCGATGTGGAGAACACTCTATACAAATTCCAGGATAACAATACATGCGCCTGTAGATGAATGCTTCAATTGTCAAATCAAAAATGTGGTTTTGCCTCTGGATTTTTTTGTAGTTATAGGTTAGAACCTTGCTCATACATAGAGTATTGCATACTATCTATACAAATTGTCTGATATCAGGCCTAGTGGATGCACCACCGGCACCTGATACTTTGGATGCGATTGTCATACGTCGTAGATAAAGGGCACAAATCAGTACACTGCGTGATCCTTTACACCAATGTTGACTGAAACATAGTCAGTTCCCTTCTGAGAAGGGAACTGCCCCAAAATACCTATTTTAGCACCTAAAAAGAAAATGGTCATGACCAGTGACCCAGGTCACACCCTGTCGACCATTACTCTTCCTCCATTCGTTTGGGCCGCCATACAAAACGGTACGCGTGTTATCGGCAGCCTGTCAATAGCAGCCAAAATTATCTGAGATATTTGGATACTGGACTGTTGTCGGTCTCAAACGGAAAATCTAATACTATCCATACTATTGGATATAGTATTGGGATTAATTCTGGATTTTATAACGCTCTACATGGCGGAAAATAAGAAGATTTTTAGCCCGTCGGAGAGCTCTTATTTTGTATACTTTTCTTGCCGCGGTGCGGTCATGTGATTTCTGGGTAGGGTAAAAAAGGAAACAAAGGAGCCATTGCCGCACGGCTGCGTCTTGGATGCCTTGTATGTGTAAGCTGTTATTTTATTTTTAGCAGGAACTGCGAGCTATCAATAAAATCTAGTGCTTGTGGGTCTTATTATTTATGATATTGCTTGTGTTATATCTAATAAAAATATGTCAAAAACTGTGTTTGAAAAATTTTTCTTTAACCGTGGTGAACTCAGTTACCGAGTTGGTTTTGTTAGTCCCGACGTTGCGTCCGGGAGGACCTCCACGGCACGCTTTGTTAATGTTTCTTTACGGTTTTTGGTAGCGCACGTTGTCCATCTGGCAAACTCACGCTCACCCACCATGTCGCACCCAATTGCGGACACGCTGCCCCGATCCATCCATTAATGGGACCCCCATCCTCTAGTTGTAACCCAACAGCAGTGCTCCCGCAACAGCGTGAATCCTCGTTCTGTATCGGACTGTCGACGTTCAATGGGCCGCCCATTGAACATGGGTACGCTTCTCGTGTTGCGCCCACGGAGAAGGGGGGGTGGTAGTCGGGCCCGGTCCGGGTTCATCCAAGGCAGCCGTTGCTGCTCTGGGTGCTCCCGAAGTGGAGTAGCTCGGCTGTTCCGCGGCATGCTAGCGGGCAACTTTTGCGGGTCTCCTCTATAGCATGCCACCGGCCGCGGGCTCGCCTGGTTAGCCCTAGGGGGCTGCTCCGGTGCAGGCTAGCGCGGTCGGCTCTGCCAATTCCCCCGGGGACTTGGCGGCGGCAGGCGTTCCGGTAGTGGTGATGGTGATGCCCTGGTAGCCGGGGCTAATCCATCACCGCTGTGGTCGCCTCGCGTGGTTACGGTTCCGGTGTCTTCGAGCACCCTGACCGTGACCACGGTGGCCATACTTGGGATTGTTACGGCAAACCCTGGGGCGTTGGCTTTGGTGTCCCCTTGGCGGGACGCCGCAGGTGTTGGTGCTCACTGCACCCGTGTGGCTAGCCTGACTAGCCATGCGTGCATCTCAGCCTGGGCTCCGCACTCCATAACGGGACCTCGGGGTTCGGCGTGGCGGTGGTGGCTCCCCGGGTTGGCCCCCACTGACGCCCCAGCTGACTACGGTCGGCTCAGGACTTTATGCGGGTACGCCTGATGTGGTTACGGGTGCTGGGTATCCTGCACGTTACCGCTGCGGGCCCGCCTATGGCGGGGTACCCGGGGGATGGGTGCCCCGCCGCTGGCGTTCCTTTGCAGTCGTCTAGTTCTGCGGCAACTTCGGAGCAGGGAGGAGGTGGACTCTCTACCGCGTTGCCCCCCTCACATCTGCGTACGGGCGGCTGAAAGCTTGGCTTGCTGCGCGCCTGGCGGCGGCGGAGGAGGGACAGTTTTCAATCGGGCTTCCCAATCATCCCTCCGGAACGTGTCCAGGCGTTGACGCTCCCGACCGATGTTGGTCTACTGTGGAAGCGTTCCGGAGAGGTTCCTCAAAAGCTCTCTCACCCGCGTGAAAAAAACTTTCGCCAAGTCGTTGAGAACTTCCGAAGGAGATTTTAACTCCTTCCTGAGGACTCTCGACCTAGCAGCCAATTTGCCAACGGGCAAGCTGTCCCGTCTGCATTCTCCCCCTTTTGGGAGGATCAATTGAGACAACCTAGCCCTGGCGGTGACCTCTGGCATAAGACTAGGCGCTTTCTCTATGGTCCTCGCCCGCGACCTCAGATCCTCGTTGGGCGAGGTTGGAGCTTACCTCCCTGGAGGCCTCTGATGCCTTAACCGTCCTAGCGTCGCTAGTGACGAGGCAGACGGAGGTCTCAAGTCCTCTGGCGAGTCGCCTAGTTCCTGCGGCGAGAGAACGCCTGCTTCACTATACGCACCCTGAGCTCCGATCTCGCATCGGAGGTTTCTAAAACCAAGCGGTGCGCGAGGACTGTACTCTTCGGGGGCTAATTTCAGAGGCTCCTTGCTTGCCTCAGCGGAGCGCGTTAGGTAAGAGAGAGCACTCAAGGCAGCTCAGGCGAAGATCTCCTCAGGGAGTATTCGGTGCTTTAAGAAGAAGAAGAGCGTTCCCGCTCCTCTTCTGGCCGTGCCACCAAGCAGGCGAAGCCGACACCCAGGCTCAGCACCCAAGAGCCCACAGCCACGGCAAACTTCTACTCAAGAATCACTGGGCCAAGACGAGGGCTCATCACCCTCCCAAAAGCAAGGCGACTGGGAAGGGGAAGCAGCCTAATCCTGAGGGCACGGCGGCCGCGGGGTCTCTCCCTAGGAGGGAGGCCTTACCACCTCGTTGGACGGCCACTTGAACTTCTTATGTGCGGGGAAATGGCCAGCCATTTCTCCCACACCTTGGGTGCTGAGTGTGGTGGAACGGGCGTTATCAAACAGAATTTAACGCGTCACCCCCGGTGACTTCAGGCCGAGACCGCAACACAATACGGGGAGCCAAGAACCAAGTTATTTGAAGGTTAGGGACCTATTGGCGAAGGGTGCAATAATAACGTCGACCCCCCTTTCACCGAGGGGTTTGGTCGACGTTTCTTCTTGGCCCCCAAGAAGATCGGGGATTGGCGTCCATCCTGAACCAGTACCCAATCAAGACCGAAGAAGTTCACATGGAAACTTCGCGTCGATCCTGCGCTGTCCTTTGAAGGGGAGGTGGGCGTCTTCTTTGGATGCTGAAAAGCCGCCTTACCACACGTCCAGTCGCACAATTCGACCGTCGCTGGCTCAGATTCCAAATCCAGGTCGTCGTAGAAGTGGACGTGTCTCCCCTTCGCGGACTATCCACCTCTTCCAGGGTCTTCAGTTCCGCAACGACCCCACCCGGGCACCCAGTGGGGCGCCTTCCTGCAGAGACACCGAAGGGGGTCAACCTCCCCTGCAACATCGTACCCCCCTGGACGAATGGTTAACCATCCCCCTAACGCCGCCCCGTCGCCCAGGAGGGTGCCAAACGCCCCCCCCCACCCCCGAGCCTGCCAGTCCCCAACAAGTCGTACCATTCAGGTGGTGCAGACCCGGCTGCCGACGCTTCATTGTCAACTTCGATACCAACCATCGACCCCGCCCCCCCCTAACCCCCTATCAAGACCTGAGGTATCATGGTGTGCGGCTGCAACTGCTTCCGAGCATTGCAGAACCGACGGCCGAGTGGGTGGAGGTTGTCATTCGTACCGCGACCTCCATGGCCTTGCTCAGGCAGGCCCCCGCTCGGAGACTGGCTGCGCCTGCAGGCGTGATGGCCTAGTTCGTCGATCTGGTCCCGTATTGTCGCTTTCACATGAGATGGCTTCAACTGCCCTGGGCCCCGGGCATTAAGGCGCGATCAACACCCAGACTCCGTATGATCCCCGTCAACGCGGAGATCTGGGGAACACCTGGCATGGTGGTCTCACCGGCCCCAACCTGACTCGGGGAATTCTTTCCCTGCGCCTCCTGTCGATGTTGTAATCACGACGGACGAGTCGAAGTCGGGTTGGGGAGGGTTTACCTAGACCTCAGTACCCGGGACGTGGTCCCAGAACGATGAATGCGGACCAGGTCAATCGCTTCGAGTTGTGGGCAGTGGGAACGAACACTAGTCCACTTCGAGGCGATGGTGACCAACTCCGTGCTCCTGGGCAGAGGAACAACTTCACGGTAGTGGCCTTCATCAACAAGCAGTGCGGGACTCGGTCAAGGTCCCGTGTCTCGATGGCCCTACGCCTCATCGCGGGGTGTCGGGACAGGGCCATCACTCTGTCTGCGGTCCACATTCCGGGGCCGTCCTTGCCGACGATTTTTCACGCGGCGGACGACGGCCTAGGAGTGGACCCTGGACCGACGAGTCGTACGGAAGTCTTCAAGAGGTTGTAACCCCTCAGATCACCTATTCGCCTCTCCCTCGGAGTCACCAACTCCCTCTGTATTGCACCCGGACGTCACGACCAGGTGCGTACGCAGTCAACGCTCTGTTTGCCGGAAAACAAACCTGTGGCTACGGCCAATGGTGATCGCTTAGTGGCTCGCCACTCGTCTTAGATCTGTCCGTATTATCTGTCACTTCCGGACGAGGGCGCGCCAGCCTGTCGATAGAGCATCTGGCGTTGACTGCATGGCCATTGTCCGGCAACGATGCCGAGACAGTGCTTTTCGCAGAGGGCTGCCTCGCTCATATTTTCAGCGGGAAGAGCAATCCACCATGGACGCTTACTCTAAGAGTCTCGGACCCATTCCGCTGGTTGTGAAGAGCGACAAGAGGTGTCTCCGACTCGCGCATCTGTAAACAAAGCGAGATCGCAGACTTTCTCACCGATCGCCTCGATAGCGGACTTGAAACTTAAACTGTCAGAAACTACAAATCCGCTATCCTAGCGATCCATAGAGGTTTCGATAAAGGATCGACCATTAATGACGATGGCTCGAATCGTCTCCTTCTATATAATGGGATGTTCAATACACGTGACCTCCGGCCAGGAAGGTGGTCCCAACCCTATGGGACCTTAATACCGTCTTAGACTATTGTAGTGAGCCGCCATGCATCACGAAAAATGTCACCATTAAGACAGTCTTCCTGGTCGCACTCGCCTCCGGGAGACGTGAGTTCAGAGATTAAAAACGTTTCTATCTCTGCATCGGTTTTCTCCCGGGACAGGGTTAAATTGTGCCTTAGGCCGGCATTTCTGGCCAAGGACGAGTCATCCTCATTCCGACACTCAACCATATCTTACCCCGAATTGCATGTCAGTCTTCGGTGCGGGAAGATAGCCTGTGGTGTCCTGTTCTCCGAGCCACTTGAGTACTATAAACGTTAAACTGAAACCGCAGGGCTCGAACGATTCGTTGTTTCTAACACACGCATCCCCAACGGCGTACGCGTCTAAGGCGACGATTGCTAGATGGAAAAGCGCTGTAATTAATGATTCAACGCCGGTGATAGGAGCTTCTCAAGCTCGAGCCCATTCGGTGCGTATATCACTCATCTCGGGCCTACCACCGCGGAATCAGCATTGCGAATATCTGCGAAGCGATGTCGTGGAGGGCTCCCACGTTCTAGTCGGTGTCTACCGAAACGTAGAAACTCCACAAGAGAACGAGCGAGGGCTCTCGGCCGAAAACCAACACTAAACACTGCCACTATACATAAAGTCTCCAATCTGGTTTCCAACTATGACGCTCGCCCCGGAGTATTACGTTGTCAGGGAGCTTGCTAGTCCCGATTTATGTTATTGCCTTTTGGGGCATTTAAATATGTTTCTTTATGTCTAGTGTATATGTCCTGCCTTTGGCTGCATTCTTTTGACCGTGCTCTGAAACATCATGTTCCACCTCCGAGCTAGGTGTAGTCTGGTGTTGATTGAAAAATATTCATTCAACAGAGGGTAATGCATATGGTTGCAGGTTCAACTTTGGTCTAAAGGAAATCAGCTCAGGTGTAATGATTTAGTCAAAAAACACATTGTTTTATAAAATCATATAACTGAGGCCTGATTTCCTTTCCCAATTGTTGACTTCCCGCTTCCAGGCCCGCCCCAAGAAACAGGTATGTTTTGTGCGTGTGTGGGCTCTGGGCCAAAACGGAATTGAGAAATGGCGACAGGGTGTGACCTGGGGTCACTGGTCAGGACCATTTTCTCTTTAGGGGTGCTAAAATAGGATTTTGGGGATTCACTTTTCAGAAGGGAAATGCATATGTTTCAGTCAACATTGGAAAGGAAATCAGGGCCTCAGTTATATGATTTATAAAAATATGTGTTTTTGACTAATTTGTTATGGATCTCAGAACTTAGAAGTTATGGAATACAGAAACTTTCATCTTTATTGCATGAAGACATGATGTACTCTCTGCCAGAATTCTTAAAGTTTTTTGCGTGCCGCCAGATGATGTGAGTCAAAACAAAAGCGAATGCCAATTAAACTCGCCCCTTTAGGCAGATATACGGACAAGCCGTTGCCCACTGTGAACAATTTGTCGCTACTTTAATATCCTGAAATGCATCACTGTCCATTTACCTTTAAAAGTAGTGGAGTATTTGACTTGTGACCCTTTGATGACCCCAATCTATGAATAGCTTTAAGGGATGCGAAAGTTTAAGAGAAATGTGTTCGATTTTATATTTTAAAAGAAAAGCTAAAAATAAAAGTTGGATATAAATGATCCCTTCTGTAAATATAATGTGATTTTTCAATGTTTGAAATGTAATTGAAGTTTAAGTTAGTGTGAGTCTTCTTATCTAATCGTTTTAAACACGGGAAAAATGTATAGCCCTTGGGGATTGTGGCCCAGCTGTGTCCTTAATATATCCTTTGATTTTGTAGTGTTTAATTATTTCAGAGCAACTGTTTAACCAGGAGGGTCTGCATATGAGGTGTTAGACATAAGGAAAATTTGTCTTGATAATGGTATGCCAGACAGCATTGCGTATCCTTATTCATGTGAATTGCCGGACTTAAAGGAGTCCCAGAAAAGAAGTCATAGTAAAATGTCCAGATAAGTAACACTGCAGACACTGCACACATTCACAAATCAAAATGGTGATGATTTCATCAGGCAGACAGCAATAGTTTTGACGAAATTTCCAGATTTCCACAATTTTATGCATGAGGCCTCGTATTTTTGTTCGGTTGCTATTCCCCTACATTCGTATCATTAATTTCATGTGAAACATTACCTTAAACCCGTAACCCTAGCCAGGACCGGGTCGTTTTGGCCGGCCGACGGCCCAAATGCAAGGAAAAGCATCTATTTTTATTTTTAACGGACCAGATGCAACGTGAGCCATAAGCTTGCGTTAATTGCATTACGACGCACAGCCCCTTTTCCCGGCACAGGAAATTTAAAATTAGTAGCGTAAAAGTCAATAACGGCCAGAATGCAAAGAAACACAGCGACGCCATTCCCGGAGAAGACGGCCCAAAATTGCAACGAAAACATCGCGCCATTTACGGAAAGACGGCCCCCAGGTCGCAACGAAAAAAAAACATCGCCGCCATTTACCGGAAAGACGGCCCAGGTGCAACGAAAAACATCGCGTTAAAATGCAATAAAAAAGGGTAAAATAAAATAAATAAATAAATAAATAAATAAGGATGCACACTGATCTGCATTGAATTGTAGCGTAAGTTCGCAGTCTCGTGGTGGCGCTATTTACCTACATAATCGTCGTGCTGGCGCTTTATTATGCTAAGTCATGCTCTCCGGTTTACGTCATGAATACGGTTATGCATAATTAACCCAATGCTTATCGAACAATGTGGCGCTTATCACATCGAAACGAAAATTGTCTATGGGCATTGTACAGTGTCACCCGCCCCCTGATGAAAAGCATTGCGCCTTATGCGGGCAAGACGGCCCCAATGCAGCGAAAGCATGCATCATTTCCAGTCAATAAAAGGCCCAGATTGCAACGAAAAAATCGCGTAAATTTCCGGGAAGACAGCCAAGGTGCAACGAAAAACATCGCGTCATTTCCGGGAAGACGGCCCAGGTGCAACGAACATGCGTCATTTTCCGGTTTAAGACGGCCCAAATGCAATGAAACGAAATGAGAGTCATTTGCGGGGGGCGACCAAAAATGTTGTCTGGCGGGCCAAGATGCAACGAAAAGCATTTTCCGACCGGTACAACGTTTTCGTTGCCTTCGTTTCCTCTCGGCCGCGGTAGGGCTAATGTAGATAAAGGCACTTGTTTCACATCAGTTTCAAATTCAGCATTCAAAATACATGGATGCGCATTCGTCATTGCGGTATATTTGATGATGGAAAATTTCAGCATTCAAACTCAATTGATCGCATGCATATTGCATATTTAATATGGACATTTCAGCAGGTCAAATTCATGATACACATTCATACTTGCGTTATTTTGATATGGACATTTCAGTATTCGAACTCATTGATAAGCATTCGTCCTTGCGTTATATTGAATGGACATTTCACATTCAACTCGATTGATACGCATGCATATTTGCATTATTTTAATATTGGACATTTCAGCATTCAAAATTTCAGTGACATACGCATGCATACTTGCGTTATTTGGACATTTGCTGTTGGTCATGGAACATTTTCAGGGAAGATTTTAAGAAATTACCAATGGTGTGGACCATCTTTCTTCAAAATCAAAACATTGCCAACAGATTATATGGCTTGCAATTTGTTCAACCTCACAGTGAATTGTGTGTAATGTACTGCATTGATTTAAACAAATGGTTGCTGGCAGTGTTAGTAGTGGTTGGTATTATCAATAAGGCCACAGGTTTGATCTTCCAAAAGGAGTTCATATGTAGCCATTTAAAATTCCTTGTAAGAAAAAAATTCTTTTAGTGATGACCCTAACACTTACAAAACCCTAAACTAGGGCCAAAACAAAAAATGAGCCTAAAGGTTGATTTTTCAAAACGGTACTCTCTGACAAATTGAAACCAGGAATACTGTTATAGTGTTACATGGCCGAATCGCCCTCCACTTCATTCTTCACTTACGATAGCATCACTGGTTTCAATTTATTGTAGAGAGAGAGAGAAGTTACAGTTTTCAAAAAATATACAGTTTCTCTTAAAGGCTTGTGACTCAGAGATTTCCTGAGGTGAGCGGCGCCCTCAATTTCCATAAAAACCGTGTATTTTTGCATGAAATAATGCTTTGTTCATATACTAATCACTGTGTGAAAATTGCTAAGCTTCAAATCGAATTCCTTTCATATAGAACATCACAACTTTGTTATAAAATTTGGATCCGGAATCTTTGTTATACACGGACTCCTATGGGACATAATACTACACATAAAGGTTTAACTGCATCAAAACGAAAAATCCGATTCATTCAAATTTCGGAATTGTGAATTTCAGGTTACTATCTTAGTGCTAGTGACTATTTCATTATTACGGTACACAAAAAAATAATATTTTTCAAAATCTCGAAGTCAGACTTTAAGATTAAAAGTCTGTCAAAATGTTAAATTTGTAGGGTCTTAGAATGAGAACACCTTCAGGCAGTTTGATTTGTTTTAGCTGCATGAGTCGGTCTCACTAAGCTTTTGAACTCATGCAAATGGTCTCTTTTATTTTAGAGGCAAGTTTAAGCAATGGCAACCCAATTATAACAACTATAATTATAAGTAAGGACGTGCAAGAGCTATTCCCTCGGAAAAAAATGCATTGCAAGGATCTTGCCATAGGCCTACAACGGTCATGATTTGTATGTGTAGCACCTTTATCTTGCTTATTCCATAGAAAGGCATGTTAAAATGAGGATTTTATGGAAAATAATTTTTGCCACAATATAAAATGTCACCAAATTGGTGCACAGGATGTAGTTTGTGGAACAAATAATCCAAATAGTTTCAAAAGTGTGTTGTCGTTGATATTGTTTTATTCTCATTTTCTTGTATAAACTGAGACATTCAACAGCTGTGCTCAGTTTCTTTCTGTGACCAACAAATTTGGGTGTGCCCTTTTAAATAAAATTTAATTTCATAATTTTAATGTATCTTTGATTGGGGCTTATGATCCTTGACCAAAACACTTCAGCTGGCGGATCCATTTCTGTTGCTGGGGCTATACTGTTGTTTCTAGAGTGTCGAAGAGAAACAGTAGTGATACCCCCCCCAACATAAAATACTATGAACAGTGCTAGAATGCCTGCAATTAATTTCACACTTTGTAAAATGGTCAAGAACTTTATAATTCTGTTTAATCTACAAGTTGCTATCAGTTGCTACCAGAATACCGATTATAATTACTGGATAAAATAATTTGTATCGATTTTTTTTTTGGTGGGGAGGGAGGGGAAGATTATAAAAAGCAAATTTTTTGATTTGCACGTAAATGTTTCCTTATAAAATTTAAAATAAGAAATGAACCTGAAACAGTTACTTCAAGCTAGCATACTGTGATCTTTAAACTTTCTTCTTGCTGGCGAACTTTTCAATATAGCTAAGGGATCTTTCTGGCCTTAATGCTTCTATCTGTTTCTATGATCTGCTGCACAAGATTTTGTATCAGCCCAGGAAGTGGTCATTTGAATCAAATGTCCAAAATTGTCATAAACAATTTGCCAAGTATTGGGATTGAATCGCCAGCTCGTTTCCATCTGTCATCTGTAGCTACATTGCTAAACAGTTCTACCTGTGCGCTAGTGGCAATACCTTACGGTTCTTACCAGTCTATTCTATGGATACTAACAGGCCTACGTATTTGACATGCTGTGCCCTCCTGTAGTATCTGACATGTGGTGTGTAGATTTCACAAGTTTGGTGGATATTTGACGGATTGCCCAAAGTATTTGAAGGGCGCATGGGATATTAAATGTGTCGCCGTCTAACGACTGTCAGGGTAGTCCTTGATGCTTTCAGGACTCTTCAACCAGAAAACATATGTGCATTCATGTTCAGTCTGATTTAGAGCGTACTCATTTAAATGTGCATTTTTACCCGTAGATCCATTCACACGATTTTGTCTTTCGAGTATCATAAGATTTTGTTGTAACATGTGAACGGGCAAAAAAAAGAAAACATGCCAGATTTAATTCCGTGCAGCATGCGTGCATGAATCAAATCAACATCGACCTCCTTAGCATCATTTTAGGAGGTTAAAGTTTATTAAGCCATTTACTACGGGCTTAAGACATATTTTGCGATTCCTGGTGGGGCGCAGCATATCAAATCAATTGCTATAGAGTGTATGCAATAGGCTATTTAATCCTAGCAACGCCATTACGTAATCCTTAGTTACGTGCTTCGCCCGACTGGCCGCCATCGTGGAGGACAACCCCAGTGTGTTTACAATTGCGTGTACACAATATACGCTGTATACACCATGCACGACCAATGTCAAAGTATTTCAAATTTCCCGAATTTACTTACAGTAATAAAGAACGAATATCTCACTAAAAGACCATTGGCGACATCAATCTTTACCTTATCCCAACAATGCCCAATGACACAGAAAAATCCTGAGATAAATTTCCGAATCGACAGTAATATAACACAGCCTGATCCATGAAACTCAAAAAGTGTCGCACATGTAGTGGTCAGTTCATTCCTACGAAAGTCATACCATGGTCATATAAATTGTTTGCGGGTTGGGCTGCGGCCGGCTGCAAGATCGGTTGTTATCAGGCCTGAAATATTGCTGAATGTTCTCTGTACTTCTTGAGCTTTTTAGTACTAAGCAAATGTTGTTTAAATTTTCCGTTTTGCTTTCCGATAGATTTTTGTTTTTGTTATCATTAGAAAACACGCTATGAAAACAACCCATTTAACAAACAGAGCTTTTCGCATTCTCATACAAGCACACTCCCAATCGGCCCTCCTAGTACGTGTAAGAGTCTGAAAAACTTAAATAAGGGTAAAGATACTGTGAATGCACTTGTCATCGAGACCGCTCAGAACTACGTAATTTAACAAACAGGAATCTTTACTCTATAGAGATAACTTGCGCCTATAACATGATCTCACAAGCACAAGCCGTGGAAACCAGGTCGAAACAAAACGAAAACAAAACAAACACACAAACTGGCCAAATAAAACAGAAATACACCCGCAAAGAAAATAAATAGTAAATAGTCCATCTTTGACTGTAAAAGAAAAATACATTTTTGTGGAAAAAATCGCCAATGCCGTTTTCTCATGTCAGGGAGAGTTCTTGTTTCCGCGCCGTCACGCGGGGATTTTCCATACCCGGGAAAGCTCGGCAGAATTTGATGCAAGTTGTCCGTTGTGGAACGATTCGCGCACCCTTATACACAAAGCAAAAAATCAGTATTTTGCGGCTAAGAAGTTAATATTGCTGATCAAATGTGAGAGTCATAATAATAGCTATAATTTTCCGGTTAATTTTAGCAAGATTCATGAAGACCGGGCAGAAAAGTTTTTGTGCACGAAATAGCCGAAATTGGCTGCCTTCCAGGTTTGTTTCTATTCCGTTGTTTTTATTTGTCATGTAACGGAAATAATGTTATATGCCAATCGAAGAAGACTCATTTCTTCGTGTTCCTTTCCCTTTTTCTTAGAGAATTTCCTTTAAAGGTCCATGACACGGCTGAGTAGGCATTTCTTAATTTCTTACATTTTCGTACCTCAAACATATCCTGAGCATAAATAATCGCAACCAGTTTTTAAAATTGAAGCACAACGGGAAGTTGTTAATTTAAATGGATAAATATACCCAAACTGACAGGGCATTCTACTGTTTTCGCGAACGCGTATCAAAGATGCTGGAGTTGGATTTGCCCCGTTTAATGACGTCAGAGTAAACAAGTCGTAAACAAAACCCCACACGTGTGGTTAACCGAACCGCACACTCCAGATATCTCTACTTGTCGGTTTTTCTTTGTTGGGAAACTGAATTAAGGTTTATAAAGCTATTGTTCTGATTATCCTTGGTCGGCACGGTCGCCGCGTTACCCGTCGACACAATACAGCGAATTATGATCGTAATTTTAAGGCACCAAATCAAGAAAAAAGTTATGCCATGATTACAACACGTACGACCAATAATCGACCGCGAGAAGTCAACTCTGTACGTATGCAAGAAAACTGCATGGACCACGCGCACGTCCGTTCCACGATGGATCATGGCGCGTTACGCGTATCGCGTATTTGTTACTCGGGCGTCACTTCCGGGTTATCGCTGCCAGCGCGTAATCACTTTCGTTTTGGAAGTTCCTTTGAAGCTTTTTGTCCAACACACATATATGATGACCCATTTTTGATCAAATATACAGTTTCTCCATTACTGCTTAGCAGATCTTACATTTGATACCGAATACATGACTTGAATGAAAACATTTTGGTGGTATTATAAGTAGGTTTAAAGCATTGTCATGGCACCTTTAATCCGATCTGTTTCAATATAAAACGTATTTAAAAAACATATAGAAGGAGTTTAACAACTTGTTATTTCATTAGGAAATTTAATAGACTATAGGCCCCCCTACACCGCTGAAACTGCCGTGTCTATGTGGCTTTACTCGGCACTCGCCAGTGCGCAGCGAATGCTACCTCCCGGGGCTACCTCCAGTGTTCTCCAGGTTGTCCTCCAACATGTCGCTGCTCGGCCATCCGTAGATAAGTGGATCTTACGCAAGAGGTGTTAATGGCTTGTGACGTAGTATTGCATGTATACACTCTTTAAATCACCAGACTTGGTCAGAAGAACTGGGGTATACAGAGGTTAGGGTCAAAGGTCATGTAAGCCGATTAACCAAGACTAAGGTCCGTGCTCTCAGAGCACAATTAGCTCCAGATTAATATTGTAATATTGTGATTTATTATGTTAATGTTTCTTTATACTGTCTACTTGCACTAACTATAATATTAATTGATGAAGATTTATGCAAATTCATACAAAGTATGGACATTTAAGTTGACAACAAGCTATGTTTAGCAAGAGTGCTAAAGACAGTCCATCTTCCAAATCACAAAATTTTGTTAATTGGGTATTGAATAGTGTATTTTATCCTGAATTCAGAGGTAAAAGGTGTTGCAGTATCATTTATGGCCGAATAATGTGTCGGAGGTCAGAAAAACTAATTAATGGGTGAGGTGCTGCAGAGCACATTATTTTTTTTTTTCTGGCTGAGAAAACATGAGCCCAGATGATACTGCAAACCCTTCATTTCTATTCCATTACCTAAAACAGCTTCATTTAATAAGAAAATGTATTCACAACCCATTATTGCAGAATAATGGACCATAAACTGACCAATCAGAATGCTTCATTTTCAATAATGGACAGTTGAGAGAATAGATTGTAATTTCTATTCCTAATGTTAAATTATTATTATTTTAATAACAATATTATCATTTTAGGTGTTAAAAAAGATTCCAAAGAGTCATCGGAATGTCTTCAAGTACCTAGCTGCCTTCATTAGGGAACTGTTAATGCATAACGATGATAACAAATTAGATGCCAAAACATTAGGTAAGAACATGTATGCCATATTTACTTGTCTGGACAGAAGTAAGAAGTGATGTAACCACATTTGCACAGCTCTTTCGCTTTTGTATCGTGCACAGCGACTTTGAATGCTCACGATTACATTTTCTGACTTGCCGCAATGTGCACATTTAACACTGTGTGAAAGCTATGACATCACTCCTTACTTCTGGCCAGATGAACTATACACACATGCTCATCAATAACCCCTTGCAGCAGACATTAATATAAAAAGTTGTTCCAATAAAATCCAGTCAGAGGGAAACAACTAAGCTGAAATCCAATAGGTCCTTTATAATCCCCAGCTGGAAACCTATAGAAAGCCATGACTATTTTAACTATGAAATAATACTTTTCTTCAGTATATTTGAATGATAAAGACACTATCAGTGATTTATCCAAAAGAGTCAAATCATTTGAAATTGCAGGAATAGCTTTACACGTGGAAGAATAAGCCTGTAGAATTCTCATAATTACTTTTCCAACTGAAAGAATTGGACAGAAAAGGAAGAAGAAAACGGGCAGCGTTCCCAGATATGAAACTCCATTGAATTACGTGCTGAAGGTAGTTCCGTTAGGACACTAACTGACTAAAATATTGGATTTGGTCCGTATTAGGTTGCTTTTGTCCTATCATGTAGGATTTGATAGGATACCTATACTTGTTACAGACATGCAAAAATCTGATTTCTTATGATTTTTGCGATTTTCTGATTTAGCAATCACGATGTGTCTTTTAAAGGGATGAGTACATTTGTTTTTTTATTTTAAACAAAAGTTATTTGAGAGATTGGCAAAGAGATTGTACCAAGTTCTTTTTCGTTTCGTTGTTTTGAATTTGTAGAAAATGCTCCTGTTACACACTTAGTATAACCAGGTGCCCAATTTTAGTGGGGTTTGAAATAAAGCTGTAACCTTAAACCACAACATATATTTTAATGGCCTTTGAACAGATCAAGGTGCAGTACAAACAAATGCACAAAAGCATGAAAAAGTCAACAACAATGAAGAAATACAATGATGATCAAGATGTTAGGAACATATGTTAAACAAGTACAATCAGAAAAAAAGCGGAAAAAAAATGATGCTGATTGAAAACGTATTCGGTAATGTTATGTTTTTTTATTAGATATGGTTTTATCCACACAGCAAACGTGTTTGGGGAGATGTTTTTGAGAACACCGGAGGCGATTCGCGATGCCAACAGTATCAGGTCAAGACAGCAGATGCAACAGACAGCCAGGAAAAAAGCCTCATTTGTGTATCAATTCATCATAAATGAATACGATGAATAATGTGTAGCTGTAATATTCACAGAACTTCATAAGGTGAGGCATCCATTCAGATCCTCAACACATTGGGGATATCCTCAATGGGGTAAGCATCAGTTGAGGACATGTGCAAATAACCAATAACAGGTTATCAATTAACATCATGAACAAAATGTATACATGTTGTCATAGGCTGATATATTGGAGTTCTTAGTATATTTGGAATCGCTGGAAGTCCACTTTCTGGGTCTGGACAATTATAACTCCAATAACCAAAAGACTATCCCGGTATCTGCATCATATTAGAGTTTATGACTGTATCACAATGGGACTGTATTGTGTGGGACCATGCCTCATCATGAAGGCTGTGATTCTTTTTTGGGTTCTCTGATTATTGGTAACCATTTGCTCTGACCTCTTTTTATACACTCACTCGCAAATGCTCCAAGGCTTGCTTGAGGATATCCTGAATGTATTCCTTGAGGATATCCTGCAATGTGCACACAAATTACATGACTCTGTTTTATGATTGTGAGTTGTCATTGTATATATTTAACAAGCACTGCCACCAGTGGTTTAACCAGGAAGAGGACATTTTTATTTGATTAGATTTTTTGGCAATTTTGAGACAAACAAAAGAAAACAGCAGGCTTTGTTTTAGAAGGGAACTGCTCATTTGCCACTCTAGTAGGGAGAAAGTACTCTCTTGGATACATAGAGTATGTGTGATTTCTTACTATGTATTGATATCATAGCTTAGACGCAGCTCATTTACTTGCTCTTGTTCATACCACTTCTTGTGCATGTGTAATTACACCAGTGATTTGAAGCAGTGCCTGTAAATTAAAGGCACTATCAGTGATTTGCTAAATCAGAAAAGAAAAAAGAATCATCAGAAATTAGATTTTTGCATGTTTGTAACAAGTACAGGTATCCTAACATATCCTGCAAATGATAAGGCCAAAAACAACCTAATAAGGACAAAATCTGATATTTTAGTCATTACTATCTGTATGGACACTTACTACAAGATGTAATTGAATGGAGATTGATATCTTTGAACACTGCTGTTTTACTCATTTTTTTGTCAATTCATGAGTTGGAAAAAGTAACTTATGAGAGTTCTGTAGACTTACCCTTCACTTTTAAGCTATTACTGTAAATTTCAAATATTTTGACTCTTTCGGGTGTGATCGCTGATAGTGTCTTTAATGGTGTGATCACAAAAGTACTCTATTACATCACTGTATAGAGAAGGAAATACAGCATAGCTGGGAGAAAATTAAGCCAGATTCCAGACATGTGTGCCCTTAAAGGAGCCATGAATAGAGACATTGGTTGGTATTCTGAAAGGGAGACTAACTTTAGACCTGGGTTTAAACCAGGGTTAGTCCTACAAGAGGGGACCTTTTTTTCTTACAACATACTCTGAAAGTGTGCTGTAACGGGTGAGAAAATTCCTCATGGATGGGCTGTTCTAGCCCATCCATGAGGAATTTTCTCACCCGTTACATTTAACTTTCACAGTATGTTGTAAGGAAAAAAGGTCCCCTCTTGTAGGACTAACCCTGGTTTAAACCCAGGTCTAAAGTTAGTCTCCCTTTCAGAATACCAACCTGTATCTTTGTTGTGCAGGAAAATCTATGTGCATTTGACTTTTGAAATGAAAAAGATTCTATGTGAAAATGGCCCCCACTTTGGAAACCCAAACGGATAGTTTTGGGTCAAAGCTGACTCGCATGTTTGCGTGCAGGTATACCGTAGGATTCACTCAACATTATTGTGTCTTTTATGGAAAACACCCATTCCACCAAACCAAACTTAAACTTGTGTGTGTGTTTGAGTAGTATTTTTCTTAAGATGAATGATACCATTTTTCTTATTGACGATTGATACAATGAAATTTAGAACTATCAGTTTGTTTTGTAGGGAAGTTCCAAACACAAGTGAAGATGTTTTAAAGTGTGTCGGGAGGGGATGGTTTAAAAAGGGCTGGACTTTATGTGTAAAGATACAATGTATGCCAGTGCAAGAGCATGATCACTGCCAATAAAGCTCTTTAGGAGTTCACAGATGCAGGGTAGCCAGGGGATGCTAGGGAGCGTGTGCAACCCCAGGATGTAAAAAAGGAGAAAATTGCACCAGAGTGAATGAAAAAGGCCTAAAAAATGTTGAGTGGGCGTAACTGACCGACCCTATTTACCGCCGGCCCCTAATATTTTATTTTTTGGTGCAAAAAAAAAATTTTTTTTTAAAAAAGAATAATGATGTCATATTTGTACTCAAGGATTGCAGGACATTCAATGACAAATAAAAGATGTGGTACAGAAAATTGAAGCTGTGCATTGTTTTTGTAGGTGTGTCATATATCTTGTGTTCTGGTATGTGAAACATAAAAAAAAAAAAAAAATCCGACCTACCTACTATGTTTTTTCTATTTTCTTGCCAATCCAAAGGGGACAATTTTTTTTTTAGGCCTAAGGCTGTATGAATAAGGATCCGCACCCGGGTTTGCATGATCTGGCTACGGTATTCCAAACTGTGCATGTCCGACTTGTAAGCCAGTGAGATAAACCACTTCTGGAGCCGGGGGCATTGGCGCGGTGATTCCCATGCAAATGAGTGGCGTACCCTTGATGGGTTTGTAGTTATTTTCCCAAAATGTAGATAGAGTTGATGGTCACTGTAAATTTAAAGAACCCCCGCAAGCTTGTGCAGGGGGAATTCAGAAATTGGCTGGCATGGTACACAACAGTTACATCCTGTGCCCTCACATTATCTCAGAATTCAGGTGTTCACTATACCTGGTGGTCGCTCTGACATGGCTAAATGCAATTTCCGCTACTCATCCTGAACCGGAAGTCCGCCATCCCATTGACCTTTGACATCCCCGGTTGCTATGTCTAACTCCGACAGGGCTATAGATATTGGTAATTTCAACTTATCTTGCTTTGATAGATCTAGAGTTTCTAGAGTACAGCCAGGAAAACAACTGCCTTGGTATACTTTGATATATGACAAAATGCATTGGTTTGGATTTGGAGGGTCATTCATTTATGATTGAACTAATTTGTAGTAATTTATATTCACATAGATGACAATCATTTCAAAATATATAGGGATTACACGTTTTCACAAAATTATTCAGAATATATAAAGTTTTTCCTTGAAAAAATTACCAATTTTTATATAAGCTTAAGTAACATAATATGTTATATATGGGGATACAAGTTTTTATTTCAGATTTCCTTTCTATGTAAAAGAAAGAAAAGTACAAACTTATTAGGAATGAACTTGACGGGGACCATGGGAACATTAAAATTGATAGGAAAAAAAAATGTATGTATTACAAGAATTGAACAAGAGTCAAATTTATCATGTAATGTTATTTGTTGAATTGCTATATTTATTTTATTCAAGCCATGTAGGCTATTCCAGGTAAATTACCTAAGCCTGTATGGAAGGCTTCGACTCATATAGTCATTTCATTTAAGGGCCACATCAGAATCCTGTGGGACTCGCCAAATGGGGGAGATTTTCAAAGTTTGGGAAAGTAAAAACTCTTAGTTAATACAGCAAAATGCCTTTTTTTACAGATATGGATGGGTAATCACCTTGTCATGTGAATGTAAGTGGGTTGTAAGTGTAATAGCTGTTGTGTGATACATCTGTGTGCTGCCATGTATTGGGTAACTTCTAATTTATCTTGCCTTGAGTCAGTGGCTCTTGAAATAAGTTTTCAGACGATTATGTAATCTGAAGAACCATTTCGAGAGCTCCTAACTAAAGACTTGGCATAATAGTGTAGTGTGTTTAATGGGGATTTTGACAAGTGGCAGCTATTGCACTTACAACCTTCTTGCATTTACACAATGACTTATAATCATTGAGGGGTGGGTCATATTGTGTAGCTTACCGATAAGAGGCCAGAGGTCATATCATCATTTGAGATCATTGTTGAAAATGTGCATAGAAAGTTTTTTTCCCCCCACAGGAATATATGAGTATTTATAAGTAAGTTAAAATGTTCCTGTAGCAGAGAGTCATATGGGATGTTATGATTTCAGCAGTTATCACTAATTGCTGTGAGCCACAGCACCATTAGTGCTCTAGTTTACACATTTCAGTCATAAATAGCTGACATTTTGGAATTTAATCAACTGAAATTAAACTTTATAATTACAATTGTCTATAAATACAATTTGCAGCTCTGCTTTGCTTTCCATAAGGGTTACAAAATATAAATTTGTAAATTGTTTAAAAACTGCCAATTGTTAAATTTTTATGTCATTTACAATATCAAGCAATGATTTTCCATGATCTTCCTTACCTAGATGCCAGCATAGGACATTGAATTTGATGCATACATGCTTAAATTTATGCAGTAAGTTGGACATATTATATATCAGGGGTGTCCAACCTTTTTGACGCAGGGGCCGCATTGGTTGAATCCACGACATTACTTAAGTAATGGTGGGGGTGGGGGTGTCAAGTTCGGTTTATGACATGCCTACGAGAGTCTGGAAGTATATAGGACCCATATCTACCAATTTTTGCCGAATGGGACCCATAGCTACACCAGATATGCAGATTTTTGGCCATATTTAACACAAATTGTCAGTTTGAGGAAATTTGACTAATTTCCCACAATTTTTAGAAAATCTCGGTTTCAAATTGATGAAATTGGACTAATTTTCCAACAATGTTAGAGAAGTTCGGTTTCAGATTGAGGAAATTGAACTAATTCAAATGACATCTGTTTTTTAAACCTATTATTTCAGATATTTATGCATTTTATTTTTTTTCTGGAAAGTACCTCGCGGGCCGCATATGAGCTCTTAGCGGGCCGCAGGTTGGACACCCCTGTTATATATGAACAAATACAACTGAACAGCCTTATGTGTGACAATCCCCCTTATTATGTGTGCAGTTAATGTTGAGTACTTTATTGTTAGTGGTAGTTAACAGCATGTACAAAAGGTCAGCAACACTAATTCCAATTCATTTTATAGTCCATTTCCCTAACTCTGTGCAGTGATATCATGACCTTGACGCAGCTTTTACGCACACATCAAGATATTCTGTCTTTGTGCGCGAGTGTAAAAATACTGACGCTTTAAGCCAGCAGGCGCGGTTTACTGGTTCGCCCATCAAATCTCATGCTGACATCACTGCACAGAGGTAGGGAAATGGAGTATAGAGGGGCTGGCCTTTGTAGAGTCTGTAATTGATCTTGCAGGACATGTTGGCCAGATGGCCATGCTGACTAGGTGTTATGGTTGTAGTAACATATTATGGGATCAGAATTTGTAGGCGCATTGACAAAATATGTTCTTTCATTGTTAAGCTGGTGTGCTTTTAAGCAAATTTTCTTGATATTTATTTTTATTATTAGTAATAATATAATTTGCAGATTAGAACTTTGAAGTTTTATCGATTCATCCTGCATATTTACCAATGTTGGCTTGAGTGGAACAAATTGAGTCACATGTTAATAACTTTTTATTTGTTTGGAGCAAGATAACGTAGGCCTAATTATCTTTTTTTAAATTCAGTTATGACTAAATTAGTTAGATAACTGTACTCAAGGTCAAAGAAATAAATTACAGTTTTCAGCTGTTACACAGCCCAAAATATATATTTAACCCCATGGGACCTGTTATTAATAAATTTATTTTGTGAGAAATTATTTCTCATTATTTTTTATGGTGGTTTGTTTTCAAAATATTAGTGATATTGGACAATATTACTCTCTCAATTGAAAGGATGAAGTATAATATAATGGCAGTATGCAGTTTGGATAATTTATTTGACATATACTCTCAGTAAACCAAAACACTTCATTTTTAGGTCGTCCGATGCAATTGGAAAGACCTTTTATCGGCATGATTTGTGTGTATGTCTGTGTGTTCATGTGTGTCAAACATTTAATATGTTTTCGACTTATTGTAACATTTTAGTAAAGTCGTGGATCAAGTTTATACTAGGTATGCTTATACATTGAGACAAGGTGTCTTATATCGGGTAACAGATGAGAAGGTCAAAGGTCATTCAGGGGTCACTTAGGGTCATTATATTGCTCTAGTATACACCTTTTGATTGACACTTTCAACTTGCTGTAAGTTTTCAGTGCAGTGATGGATCAAGTTCATTATCATGCTTTGAGGTGTCCGATACGCGATATCGGATCCTACACATGATAATGATGAAATTGGATGATTTGCGGCCAATATTTATTGGTCTCGCTATGAGTTTTTGCAACTCATAGCTCGACCAATAAATTTGGGCTGAATCAATCCAATTTTATTACATACTTGGTATGCTTATACATTGAGACAAGGTGTCTTTATGTGGGGTAACAGATGAGGGGGTAAAAGGTCATTCAGGGGTCACTTAGGGTCATTATATTGCACTCTAATTCTTTAACCACATAATCGGTCAACCTGTTTGGGACCGCTGTTCCTATTTTTTTTTAAAGAGGAAAAGAAATTAATCGGATGCCAAAACATTTGATTTGCTGTGTAGATAGTGTATATTATAAAATGTAAGTATATATATGTTGCCAATATAATATTAGTGTCATATAGTAAGAAAAATATATTCTCTGACATTGGAGTTTTATTATTATAGAATATGAATTCTCTGTAGTATACATTTATCTGTGGTGATGTGCACCCCGTGGAATACAGCAGACTTGCATTGATACGTAGATACAATATTGTAGGCTACACACAAGGTCACAACTACACGAATGTGTCGTGTGTGAGTAATATATCCGTGGAAGCTCAAAACCCAAAGATATACTTGGTCAGTGTGTAAGTATCGGACCTAGCTGGAGAAAGTGCAAGTCAATTAACACAATTATCATATATTTGCTACCCTGGGGTATAGAACTTCCTTAGATGTTACAGCTCTGGCAACATGATGGTCATTGTCCAAGAGTGTGTGCTACTTTGTGTGCATTTTGAATTGGCAACAGTGGCATAATAGACAGGGGTAAAATACCCCCCTCCCCTTGATTCAAAGCAGTTGAGTTGCTCTTAAAGGCTGACTCAGAGATTTTGAAACATAATATTTTGGTGTAGAAATTAAAAATTGACAACTTGAAATAAAGATAATAACCTAAAATGCTTAATTCCAAAGTTAGAGATGAATCGGATGTTTCGTTTTCATGCAGTAAACATTTATGCAGAGTATAACAGTGCCAGACGATGCCGTGTATAACAAAATTTCCGGATCCGGAATTTTTGTTATTTTCTATATGAAGGACTTCGATTTGAGCTTAGTTATTTCACACAGTGATTATTATATGGACAAGCATTATGTATATGCAAAAAACACGATTTGTTTGAAAATTGAGTGCGCCCTCATCGGGAAATCTCTGAGTCGGCCTTTAATGGTTGTTGTGATTAAAGTTCCTGTGTGCACTTTTAACAGTAACACATTGTTGAAGGCTATTTTATCTATTATGCAGCCTTTAATTTTCGTCCGGAGACTTGTATCAACTCTTGGCAGTCCAGAAGGGCAATTTTCCAATTCCTCCCCCCTCGAAAATTTGTCTTGTTAGCCACTGGTTGCCAATTGAGCTACTAGCTTTTTTGCATTCATTTTAGTGATGTTTTAAAAGTGCCATATCTGTATACTGTGCTCTTTGCAACTAATTTGATTGTTAAAGGTGCAACGAGAGATTTCACATATCAGGTGTCCCTTAAAAAAATAGAAAGTTCTGATTTTTGCCTTAATGTAAAGCTTTCCATCCAAAATATCCTCATCTATAAGGATTAAGCTGAAAAATGTTTCTTTGGTACAAAAATGTTTCAATTTCTAATTTCGTATAGGAGCAAATACGAAATTCAGCCTATGTTTTACATTGAAATATAAGCAACTCAAAATCACCTTTTTTCTCCCTTCTAAGACATTTCTGTAGCATAATACAAGGTAAGAAATCTATAGAGCGTGTAATCTATTTGAAATTACTATTAAGACGCAATATTTGGGTGCCTCAAAATCTCTTATTGCACCTTTACGGGTCAGTTATTTCAATATATTAGTCTATTTATTTTACTCATTCAGTACTATAAGGTTTATTATGGGAAAAATTATCATTTACATTTTAATGGAATCAACTCTCATCAATGAGGACCAAATACTCTTCCTAGAATTGCCATGAAGTACCTACCTGCATGTGTATATGTGGATTAACTCGGCTTGTTGCACAAAATAGGGATTACCTTTGACGGTGCTCTCATACAAAATTGAACTTCACAAACAATATTATTATATTGGCCATTCTCTCCAATAAAATTTGGGTCATATGATTTAGCTTTCGTGTGAAAAGGCATTTTCAGGCTACCGTATGTGTAAAGTTACCGACAGAATTGTTCAGAGGTGAGAAACGTGCACACCATAATATCTGCATAAAAAATGGCGGAACCTGTAGTCTCAGGATTTGCACTATCCCCATAATGCATGATGCATTGTGCTAATTTCCATCCGGAAACTTGTCCCAGAGTTCATGTTTACAAAATATTGTGTTGTTTGTTCAGGTTGCCAGACAGTGCCTAAAACTACAATACAAAGTACCTTTTCACGAATCTTACAGAAATGAAGATCATAGGAACAAAAAACAAGTGAGGCACTGATGTTGAAATTTATGACAAAAGGTGACATTTACAATCGTAACCGTGCCCTAATTGTCACCTGCCGGACAAATACAGTTCAACTGTGCTAAGTCACAGATAGGTTAAGTTTTCTAGTATTGTTATTACGCTACCGTATGTTTTTAGCTGACTTGAGGTTGGTGCAAGTTCCCAGATGGAAATGGGCACAATATGAGATGCAGTGTGGGGATCGTGCAAATAGTCTATTGGGAGACCGACCTACTCAAGCCAATCCGCATTCACTTACTTGTTGATGCACATCACACATGGTGCACAGTAAAACCTGAGCAATTGTAACAGAAGGATATAGGAAAGTGTAAGCAGTGAGATTTGGCACCCCCTATAGTTCTTTTACTATCCAGTGGTATCAGTGTGTTGTACGGTGATTGCAGCATATGGGTGCATATAAAGGCAGTGCACAAATACACGCAAAACATCTGTCCGAATGCCTTGACGGCACTAACTCGAGGAAGATAGATGGACTATATAAGCAAAAGTTTTATGTCCTATACTCCACTTTTCTACCTCTGTGCAGTAATGTCATAACCTTTGGTGCATGATATGCTCT
This sequence comes from Ophioderma brevispina, assembly GCA_023653785.1. Lineage (NCBI taxonomy): Eukaryota > Metazoa > Echinodermata > Ophiuroidea > Amphilepidida > Ophiodermatidae > Ophioderma > Ophioderma brevispina. The sequence goes on along the minus strand of JAMKCH010077769.1, from coordinate 1,487 downwards.
CTTGGTGTGCACATGTAAAATGTTGCTGTTAAGTCAGCACACACAATTTGCCACAAAATCTCACACATGATGCCAATTGTATATAGTAGGGGTGGGCATGCATATGACCACTTTTTCAAAACGAGTAGATCTATGGCCATTTTGGCTGCTTAAAACGATTTGGCAAGCATTTTCATATCAAAAGAAATGGTATTGGTTCCTTGGATTTAATGGGAATTTTTTGCAATTTTAGACTTACTTCAAAAACGCATATTTATTCTCACTATTTTGTCAGAAAACACACCACGTGCTTTTATGTATATCCTATATAAATAATTGCAAAGGAAAAATATAAATTTTTCCTGAATTGAAAGGCTATTATGGGGCAAAAGCATGATAGAAGGCCATTAGCCAGTAGACTTACAAAAGGGACATTGCCCCATTGTCATGCTTCAGTAAAACTCTTTGTTACATATTCAATTATATTGTATTGAGCCTGTCACAACCAATGATACAATGGTGTTTTCTCATGCCCTTTTGCAAGTCTACTGACTGAAAGGCCTATTTCTATTTAAGCTTGCACCCTAAAATAACCATTTTTGTCAAATTGAAGCCCTTCGCATTTCAACACAATATTATATTTTTGCTTTGCAAATTGTAAAGAATATATAACGTATCTGTGTGCGAGTTTCTGACAAAATAGGTTGAGAGAACATTGCTTTTTGAAGTTATGTCTAAAAATGCCCAAAAATTACCCCATTGACTTTCCATGCAAAATTTAAATCCATGGAAACCAATATCAAAATTCATTTGAAAAATGCTTGCCAAAATCATTTTGAGAAGGCAATAATGGCCCATAGGCATCCACTTGTTTAAATTAGATATTTGAAAAAACAAAGTGGTTTTATTTGCCCACTCTAATATAGGAGCTGGTACCAGAGTGCCGTGAAGGAACTTGCAAGTCGCTCTGGGGAATTTTGTTAAGGTGGCATTAGTGTATGATGTGCACTGTTGGTCCTCACGGCGCTTTAATATAAAAGAAAACCAGCCTGTTGACTTGAGGCTTCTCAAGTCAAATCAGCTGCAGGTCCATGCCATGATAATAGCTGAAACTTAGCCACATTGTGTAAACCAGTGCTTTGGCACTCATGTGAGTTGTGACTATCCTATTGAGTGCAATCACACTAGCACGCGTCAAAACAAGTGCTTGATCATTTGAAAAGTTGCAACCAAACTTGGGCCATACATGCAACATGGAGCCTTCATATTAGGCCAAGGGTCACTTGCAAATGCAGGGATGTGATTTTTCCTCCATTTGGAAGATTTCCTCCTTTTTGACCACTGACCTCTACACATGGATAGCGGGTCAGAGTCTCCGATTGAAACATCAGGAAGTTGGTTTTTGTCTCGCCTGAACTTTGTTCGGCAGAGACTTAGTAATCACTTTTCTGTCTGTCTGTCTGTCTGTCTGTCTGTCTGTCTGTCATGCTGTCTGCCTGACGTCCGTG